>CAJQZM010035929.1:105-24052 GCA_907164665.1 Colias nastes | reverse complement strand
CATAGGTGATAAAGATTAGTTTCGCTTGCAGATCGATCTGACAACTTCTATTGCTGTCTTTATCTGATTATTGATAACGACTATTACTGTTTGTAACGTGACAGCTGTTCTTAGTTTGAACTTGATGGAACCAATGACGTCGTAAAATCAACGGCGGGGGGCTGTAGATTTTGATGACAAAATTGTATCTACAAATTCAGAATTGTAATCAACAAGTTACATAAAATTGTAAAGGCACAAGGCGAATCCACAAACCTACAATTTCTGTAAAATTACAATATCAATAAAAAACAAGCTTCCCCGCATTTCCTCCCAAATATAATTACAGTGACTAATAAGAGCTTGTTTGGTTCTTTCATTTTGATGCGACCATCGTTGGACCATAAGGCCCCAAAGATTTTCTATCGGGTTGAGGTCCGGCGATCTTGAGGGCCACTGAATTACCCTTACGTCAGTGTGTGAACGAAACCAGGCTCTTACGATCCTCGCATTATGAATTGAACAATTATCTTGAACAAAATCAAATTGTGGCACTTCGTTCTCCGGGTAAACATTACGGACTGTCGGTAGCATTGCATTCTGAAGCACGTCGATATAATTTACAGCCGTCGCTCGAGGAGGTAGAGAACACAATTCTCCTACACCATCCGCACTCATCCAGCCCCAAATATTTACGGAAATTCGACCTGATTCTCTATTTGGGATTACATGATCATCTTTATACCGTGTTGAATTATATCGCCAAAGGTGAAGACGTCCATGCTGACTGGATTTAAACGTTTTTTCATCAAAAACACTGTATTAGACCAATCAAACTCTAAGTGCTCTCTGGCGAAGTTCAGACGAGCAAGTCTGTGAGCATCCGTCAAATATATTTTCTTGGCGTAATGCCTGTGGTGCAACCCCATGTAATGTAGATGATTTCTTATTGTTTGGGCACTCACATCGAACATCTCCGCAAAATGTTTTGTGGGCTTAAAACCATTGATTTCATATTCCCGTCTCATGAATTCTCTATCGTTATTGGAGAGTGCAGGCCGGCGACCACTTCTTCTGTGATCCAACAAACTTCCCTCCTCTCCTTCACGACGAATCCAAAAGCGGACAGAATGCCTCGATATATTCAAATTCCGGGATATCGCACTGATACTGCTTCCCTCATTAAATTGGGCAATTATTTGTGCTCTTTCGGCAATGGTCAAGTTGGCAGGCATTGAGATAATTTTATATGCAGTTGATTGAAAAATAACACGGAAAATATATCGATTTTTTGCATATATTTGACAAAATGTCAATTGTCAGTTTTCTTTTTCAAATGGAATTCGGTTGTCTATTTAAATAGTTTTTATTACTTTTGTTTGGAAACATTTCAATTGCTTTGTAGAAACCAAGAAGCTTATATCTTATACACTGGAGATTTCGGTATGAACATTTGACGTGTAACAAGAAAAATGTTGTGTTTTATCACTTTCACACCTAACTTGGTATTGCCACTGTTAATACGAAGTTTTCCCAAGGCTACTATGTATGCTGTAATATTCTGTGCAAAAGGTTAGTATTTGTACATGAGTTTGTTGATAAATTGCCAACAACGTCATTCAGAAGCATTGTTGGATGAGACAATTATTATTTATGCTAAATAAAATAAGTATCTGAACCAATTATTAAAAAGCGATACTCCCTGATTATGGGTAGTTACCATAATAAAATTGTAGCAACTCTCACTTTGACAATATGGCATAAGTGTCAAAAAAATTGCGTCGCTTCGAATATTTAAGTTAATATTGTTGCGTATTTAATAAATATTTTCCGAATATAAATAATGTATTGCATTGTGAAAAATTGCAGAAGTTATAATTTCATCATTTTTCAATAAACCAATTTAACAAGTAAGGTAACCATGATGACGAGTTTTTACGGATAGCGAAGAGAAAATATTGTAATAGTTAACAAAATTATGATGAACATTTAGAACACCATTTCAAAGATTTTTATACTAGTAATGAAACAACGCACGACATCGATATTGCACTCACATGTGGTTTTATGTTTGTTCTTCTTTAACATAGAAATTAATAGTTCTTTTAACTTACCAAATTTTTTTTGTTTTACTTATTTCAGCTTTCCAAAAAATGAAATAAAAAGAAATAAATGGCTGTCCATAGTGCCTATCAAGGGTAAAATTTATCAACATGCCAGAATATGCAGTTTGCATTTTAAGCCTGAGGATTACGGTCCAGAAAAAAAATACCTTTTGAAAAGTGCTATACCTTTTTATTTACCACATTCTTGTTACTGCGTCTCAACTGTGGATAAAGTAATTTTAATTATATTATAATTAACCACCATGAAACCATTATATTTCACTGAATATTTATACTAAAATAACAAAAGTATTTACAAAGTACCTATATAATCTGAAAATGTTTTTAGGCATGTAACTAGTAATGTATGTAGCACTCATTTTAATTAAAAAATCGTAGTATGAGATCAAAAGTTATCAAGCGTTATTTAAAACTATCATTCTCTACCAATTAAAATGGTATGTACCTATAAAGATGATAATTATTCATGTAAGTTGACCAGTAATATTATAATATAAATACTGTTAAAAATATATGTCGTTATTATTTATAGACCATGATTTTTAGTTTTTTCTATTTCGAAAAATCCTGAATATACAAACCAGTGTGGTCACCCACAGAAAGAGACAAAAAACAACACTGACGTCATTCAAGGTTATATTTTCTTGTGACAAGTTAATGGTCATAGTGCAATCTCCAGTGTATTAGATATAAGCTTCTTGGTAGAAACTAATGTCCTTTTCATTTATACTAAAGGTTAAAATGTCATGTAGAGATAAACTACGATAACATGGCGCGCCCCTCCAAAATTCAAAACGTTTGAAAGTATTTGTGAAAGTATTTACAATGCACCACCAAGATTCACAACGCATGTGTGCGTAATGAGACGGCCGTCAAACAAAAACAAATCCACGGATTTGTTGCTCGACTAGTCACGCTCTAATCGCTCATTATTATTAGTAATGGCGCTGCACTGACGTATTCTATGAAAACGACACGTGCGTTGTCTTGGGCGCTCGGCAACTTATGATTAGTTGACCAACAAATCTGGTAATAAGTGAGATATTACGAGTACTGTACGAGTAAAGACGAATACGTACAACTACATACAAACTCCTTCGTAAGGATGTCACTACACACATTGAAACAGTAATTTGGAGGGGCGCGCCATGTTATCGTAGTTTATCTCTACTTATATGTGACATATGACGTATGAATACTAAATACATAGGTTTACGTCATGATAATGTTGTCTCTTTCAGTAATATCTTTTTATAACGAACCTTGTTGTAATTTTCGATGACCGGGAAACTAAATCAAAACTGGTACACCACTTTCTTGGCTGACCGTACTACTTGCGGCAAAGATTAACATTAAGGCATCGTGTTTTTGTTAACTGAAATTTTGTGAATCCATTTTGAGTTTTGTTATTTAAACTAGCAACTCGTCTCCACTCAACATGGGGTGTTTGGTTTTTTTGGATATTTTCAATTCTTTTTTTATTATTATATGTCCGAATTTAACAACGGAGGCAAACCAACCAAACCAAAAATTTATCAAAATAAATTGATTCAATGGTCTAAGACAATTTTAATGATATAATATAGGTATAGATGAAAAAGATGGATGATATTATAATATGAATAAATAAATATAAGAAGAAACACAAACAAGGCGGCGCGTTAAAAGGCCCCTCGTATTGTTGTTGCTTGTTTAAATTATATATTATTGAGCTATTAAGGACGGAAAAATACTTACGGATCAAATAATGAAATAAAAATGAATAATATTTTAAACTGTTAAATTATATCTTGATACATAACAGACACAAGATGGATATAATAACAGATGCACCGAAAATTAATATCTTTAATTAAAGTGACATCTACGCTCGTTGGCTTGATTTAGTTTAACCGTTCGTAGCCTAGTTACGATTTTGCTACGCTGTAGCAAATTCGTAGATTTGGTTAGTTTGTCGTGGATATTTTCGTTTTACGACTATCTTTACTAATAATGATTATTAATTTAAACCTTATTCGCAAATAGGAATAGATTGTAAAATAAATGATAGCAAGATCTCGTTTTCTTATTTCGAGATCTGAGTAAACTTTAAATAAACGTACGAGCAAACTATAAATTTTTAATAATGATAGGAATTGAACTTTCCAACACTTTGGAAGGAGTCGCAATTCTTTTTATATTTATTTTTGTTATTTGATGTGAAGGCAGTCTATTCTTGGCGTCATGCCAAAATAGTTCAATGTGAAACCGTTATGGGTTAAATAATCTTGTCTTAAATAATCTTTAATTAAAGTGACATCTACACTCGGTGGCTTGATTTAGTTTAACAACAACGTTCGTAGCCGAGCTACGATTTTGCTACGCTGTAGCCAATTCGTAGATGTGGTTAGATTGTCGTGGGTATTTCATTCTATGACTATCCTTACTAATAAATATTATTAATTTAATATCTTATAAGTTATAAGCAAATAGGAATAGATTGTAAAATTAATGATATCAAGATCTTGATGTTGCTAATAATTTCTCGTGAACATGTTTTCTTGTTTCCAGATCTGAGTAAACTTTAAATATACGTGTGAGTAAACTATTTGTAGTTTAGTAATTGTTAAGAATTTTACCTTCCAACACTTTGAAAGGAGTTGCAATTATTTTTATATTTAGTTTCGTTGTTTGATGTGGAGGCAGTCTATTCTTGGCGTCATGCCAAAATAGTTCAATGTGAAACCGTTAGCATAGTTAGATGTAAGTCGGCATTGACTATGATACGTTGCTTTTCAAAATGAGCTTTATGCCGTCTTTAATTTAGAATTATATATTATTTGTATCATAAATAAATACGACACCGTTTATTTATTAGCTTTCAATTCAAGTGCCATCTGTGTTTTCAGTATTAAATTATTTAGTAGTCCATTGTCTGAAATCGTCTGTAAAACAAGTGCATAAAGCCAATACACTCGCGCATGAGCTGTAGGGAATTTTACTATTATCAAGCCGAATTTATGAAATATAAACAATCCTCGGTAGTACAACGGCCAGTATTCCCGCCTGTCACGTGGGAGATCGGGGTTCGATTCCCCGCCGGGGAGTTCTTTTGCTATTTTGCATTAATTTTTATTTTTTTCACTAAAAACTATTTAAAGATTATGATAGACATAGAAAATATTATTTCCAATCATATATCTACGGGTGAATTAGGAGTGAGCTCCATTATATCCCGTAGAGTCATTATATCTACTTTCAAAGAAAGAAAGAAAATGCATAAATTATTTGTATCATATAAACACAGATTTGTGTAACAATAAAATAATTAAAATTAACAGCTGTACAGTACAAAATGAATAAATCCACTCAGTGCTTTGAGAATCTAAGGACATTTGAGACTTCGACATATTTTGGACTCTTTGCTCCTTACTTCCTTCGAATCGGAACATTAACACCATAAAATATATTTTCTAAGACTATTGTAAATCACGTATTGAAACGGAATTATTACAACATATAATTTATCAGTCGATTAATCGTATACGTATTGCTTACTGATTTATGACACACATTTTAGGCACATAACGACAAAATACAAAAAGCACGTCTTGCTACATTTTTTAATTTGAAACGCCTTATTTTAAACAAAAGTATCATTTAAATTTCATTTTGTTCTGACAATTTGATGGCGGTTTAAGATTTATTAAAAAAAATAAAATGTACCTAGTTCTTAAATTACTAAATTGTTAAAATATTGTTATGAAAGTGAAAAAGCTCAAACTAGAACTAACTCAACATACATAAATAAAATATAAATAAACAACTGATAGATATAGGAACAATACTGTGCCTTGGTACTAGAGCATCATACATGTTAAGAGTGGTTTATTATTTGCTGTATATAATATTATATATTGTTTGATCTATGGAGCATGCGTAGACTATAATATATAAAAAATATAAAGGGGCGTATCAGGGCTGCTACTTACGTACAAACGTACATTGAAATAATTTTATTTCGATGACATTTTAATGATTTTGAAATAAAAAATTGCGTCTGGCACCTATTTAACAACGAAAAAAACGTCTTGCAATAAAAAATTTATGTCTGATGGATCTATCTAAAGGCAAAAGATTAAAAATTACGCGTTAATAAATGACTTTAAATTACGGATATTTTCCTGTGCAGATAAGATGCGCACTAATAAACGCAACCACTGCGGCCAGCCAGACAGCCCGGACTCTAACCGAAATAGGAAGAGAAACAGTATATCAAAGAACCAACTATACTAAAATTCTCTCTTGTCAACGTTGGTAGCTCCTATACGATACAGTGGACACACTTGTAGATTACCTATGTTCTTCTCTGTAACAAACAAACTATAATTTCGATAAATACAATAATACCGTAACAATAACAAGACGTTCTATTGGTTTTGTAACTTCATTTAGAAACTGGAATGTTGTATGTTTTAGAAACATCATCAACAAAACTCCTCCCAGATACAATTACTTAGATGAAAAAAAAAAAAATAGTCATGGATCGAGTAGATCAGACGTTCATCTGAAAGGGTACACATAATAATATTTAATAAATGTAATAAATATAGTTGATTAAAATATTAACTTAAAAACTCCCTGTGCTGATTTTTCTACGTTAATTAAGGAATTAAGAATTTCGCATAAAAAGCGACCACTTGCAGGAAATACGTATCTACTTCTTAGTCTGTGCCAAATCTATACTTATGTCTAGTTTATAGGCGTTTATATGTAAGGCTGAATATTTTTATGAAACATATATGTTAAAGTGTACCAACCATAGTATCGTAGATACATGTATTCCTGATACAAGAATAAAAAAAATTGTAAAAATAATAATTAAATATTTATCAATTTATACTTATTAAGGAAGTGCGAAATTTATTGCAACCCTATATCATTTTGAACAGCGCATGCGGTGTCCTTGATAACAGTAAACCTCTTCTCTTTTATGGACATCTGGTGATAGTGTATGGTTTTGGCGCTAGATATGTTTAACAAAACTTTTCCGCCCAACTTTTCCTAAGCTTTAGTAATGAAACAAATGTGTTAAGCTAAAAAAATGATGTTCCTCTTGGTTCACAAAATTCATATTTTATATAAGAAAAAAATTAACAGAAACTTGTGTTCATACGAAAAAAATGTTAGTTTGTTAAACTTTTTTAATACATACAAGTGTGAAACAAATGAATACTTACTAATATACTTTATTGATAACTTTTCATGCAGTAAGTAGAAGTAGATCATGAATATTCAGAGTAGGAGATTAATTTCTTCTGTTGTTTATTCTATAGCTGTTTTTTTGCAATTTTATACAAAATGTCCCATAGTCGTTTTACAAAGTTTACAAATTGAAATCAGAATCTAACATGCGCATAAAACTTTTTTTTTTCACTTTCAGGAAAGTCTTCAAAAAACTTTATTTTCTCCACCTCCATATTTTATAGTGGAACCTTGAAGGATTGGAGCATACGCACAAATATCAGAAAACTCAGGAAAGTAGTCTATAAAACTTAAATGCTAGAAGTAGTAAAAATTAAGTCTAAATGTTACTAGAATTCCATAAGTTATAAGGAGCTCTACAGAAACAAGCTCCGCCCTCATTTCTAGTGAAAGCTTGAAAGATTAGGGCATGCGCATAAACTCACATAAAAAAGAAAAACTATCAAGAAAGCTTTCCAGTATGGCTTATTGGTCTCGCCGGAAGTTGTGAAAATTACGATATACTACTATTACAAGATCTGATTATAATAATTTATCAGGAGATCAACAAAGACGAGCTCCGTCCCCCTTTTTAGTAGAAACCTTGAAAGATTCGAGCACGTGTACAAATTTTCAGGAAAGTTTTCAATTAAACTTTATGATATAGTAAGAAGTAGTAAAAACTACGATTCAATATTACTAGACTTCCATAAATTATCAGGAGATCTATAGAGACAAGCTTCGCCCTTATTTCTAGTAGAACTTTTAGGACTTGGAGCATGCGCACAACTACGTAGAACTTGCAATAAAGTTTTAAATGTGATTATTTTCAGAAATTAAAGTATATTTTTGTAACCAGTAAAATATAAATAAAAAACATATAAATTTCGTGTTTTTAATACACAGATAAGTCACAAAGTTTGTCTGTTTATCATATTACTTTTAATTGTTTGGGGAGCAACTCCGTTGTTACAATTTTAATGTTTTAATTTAGATGTTTGCATTAAATCTGAACCTAAAATTAAGTACTTAATTATAAAAAAATATAAATAAAGTTTTTAAGTTTTAACTTCCCATACTTTGAATAATCACGAAAAAATCAACAAAATATACGTATATGTAAATATTATTACTTCGATTATAGTTTGAATATGAACGCTTTTTTATCTTACAATGACCTATTCTTGTTTAACCAGACTAGGTTATTATAATTGTTGCTACCAGGAAACAGGGCGCAATTGCGACTTTCAAAAATGAATATTCATAGTTCTCAGTTGCTTGTAGACTTCACGAAGGTTACCTACGTAAAATAACTTCTATTATTTTACTTTATGGCGGTAAACTAACCGAAACGAAAATTACGATACACAACTACTAGACCTGCATAAGCTTTCAGGAGATGTATTGAAACAAGCTCCGCCCACAAATATAGTAGAACCTTGAAGTGATTGAGCTAGCGCAAAACAAAATAAAACTTTCAATAAAGTTTTCAATAGGGTTTTTCGATCTTATAACTTTTATCGTTTAATTTACCTGCCTAGTTAGATAGATATAAATTTTTATATCTTATATCTTCCGAAATATTTGGTGACTCGGAGAAATTATATAATTTCGCGGGGTATGTTTTAAAAGTCCTTAAAGAACAAATTTATCACTAAGTGTAATCTGTAAGTGTATCTTTAATGTGGTTACTGGTTACTTCAAATGAAATTAGTATATTATAATTATTTTCGAATACCTAGAGTAAATCTGAATTTGTTTATCAATATTGGGTTGAGTGCTATAGGCTTGGGCGAACCCGGGGGGAACGCTAGTGGATTATAAATATAGATAGAAATCGATATGAACTAAAAAGACATTGTTATACTTTTCTATTCCTATTAATGGAAATTGCATAATAATAAGTATACTCCTCTTGAGTTTTATGGAAAAACTCAAAGTGACGTAGAATTAAATAGAAGAAGCATTTCAGTTTATGCCTGCGGTTGGTGCATCTGCGAATTGCATAGTTTCTACCATTGGGATACCAGGAAACCATAAACAGCTAAGGCTTCAAATGATTAAGGTACGTAGTGCATCTGTACTGAGTCTGGCATATTTTATCAGGATCATAGATTATTTCAGATGTAGCAGTAATAATCAATATTAATTGTATTAATAAAATATATTATTACCCACGACTACCTACCCGAAACTTATTGGTTATAACTTATAACATTTTTATGATCATATTATTATTATGAAGTATTATTTTAAAAATACGGCCTTTGAGATAAAATTTAGTACAGGGAACCGATGTGTGAATAATAAAAAAAAAAAACAATAAATATTTGAGCTACTTGATGCAATTACTTTAACTACTACGATTCACGTGAATATAATTGTCAAAACTCAAAAGTGTCATTTAAAATATTGAAAGATTGAAATATTCGACAATGCGCAACGCTACGTGAAACTGTCAAGAAAGTTCCCAATAGCGTTTTTGTTCATGTAAAAAGTTGGTTGTAAGTAAAAGTATGGTTTACCTACAGCTTTAAACTACTTAAGAGGCCGTATCGCTTTTTAGAGTGATTTTGACTTGTTTCTTTAATTCTTTAGGAGCTCGTTTAAAAAAACTAACTACTATGTTTTATGAAAGTAATGGTATAATTTAAAATTCTCTAGAATATTCAATTATATAGATCTGCCGTAACAACGTTTGCGCTCCCGTATATAATCGAAAATTCTAGAGAACTTTAAATTATTCCATTTCTTTCATAAAACATATAATATGTATTTTTTTTATTGCAAATTTTTAAGCATTAACCTATCATTTAGTGTGTATTTTTTATTTTTTTTTAACTCTGTTGTAAGAACTAGAAATTCGACGCCATATACGCATAAAATTTCATCAAAGTAAGGCTTTTTTAACTTAGATTTTCTTTGAATTTTTCAATAAAAGTACTTAAATTACCTCGAACATATTTTAGGATGTCTCAGTGTCTTTACTGTTGTATATTTTATAAGAAAACTTCTTCTATTAAATTCCGTGTAAAATACAAAGACACGAACGTCCCGCATGGAAAAAATTGAAACACGTCTCAGGTTATTGGCTATTAAACAAACTGGACAATGAATATCAATAAATTGTCACGAACGTATTTTAGATATTGAATGAATCTTTAATTTAAGATATCATCACACATTGTTACTAATTTAGTTTTGTTAAACGAGCTTCTAAAGAATTACAGAAACAAGTCAAAATCACTCTAAAATCGATACGGACTCTTAAGTTTTTTGAATTATTTAATTGAACTGAAAACAGTGGAAACATGAGAATTTATCTTTATGGAAAACTGTCAACACATGACACTACATTTATAGGTAACTTCTACAACTATATAAATATAACGTTCTATAAGTACTAGATCTGCATAAATGAGAAGAGGTCAATTATGGAGCCATATTGATTGAAAAATTTGTACATGCGTACAATAATTGTATGTGACAGTAATCGGAACTAATATAACTGTTTTAAATATATTTCGTTAAGTGAATATAAAACGTCCATACTTTACCCCTAGCTGGCGCCACGAGTTATTAAATTCGATGGGGGTTGTGAGTTCTATTTAAATATACTTATTTATACAAGACTGGAAAATTAAAAATATTTTCATTAACGTAAAGCTTGAAGGAGGATTGCTTGGCCAACGGCTAACGCCATCTCTTCATCTTGATATTTGACCCTTCAATTTGAATTAAAGGAAGGTTTAATTTATAAATAAATTATTTTACTAAAGTACATAAAGTTATTCAAGGAAAATCGTATGATTGTGGATACGTATTTGTTTCCAAATAGCCATTCTAGATTATTTGAATGGTCATGACCTTCCTTAAAGTTTATTGGTAGGCCGAGGAAAACAGGCATAGAATAAGTATTGTATTGTATAATTGATAGATTTCTGAAAAAAAAACTATGATTACGAACTATAATCGGAGTCTGTACGGCTGCAATTGAGAAAGAATACTTATTATTACTACTCAGGATAGGAATCCAAAAACGAGAAAAAATTATTCGACTCGCATAAATTTAAATATCTTATTTGCATCGGGCCTAGTGTGTTACTGCTTAATAAAAATACAACTTAAATAGTAAATGCTGTTACTAAAATTATGGCCTGAATACTACGCATGCTCTGCTCTGCTATAACCACCTCTTACCGTCTATGGCGACTTGGTGTTCGCTTAGCGCTATTGTTGCTACCAGAAAACAGTGCATTTTGTTTTATTTATAAACAAATGTTCGCCTTTTGCTACAAGTTTATACTTCATACTCATAGTTTTTCATGCACAGAACTGCGTAAAACTTTCAAGAAAGTATTTTTTCTTGTTGTCTGTAGTTGCTAAAACTTTGATATACAATTACTAGGCATCCATAAGTTACCATGAGCTCTGCAAAGATAAGCTCCGCCCCCTTTTCTAGTAGAATCTTGAAGGATTCGTGCATGCGCAAAAACAAATATCATAAAACTTTCAGGAAAGTTATCAAATAAAACTTTATTTTATTGTCATAAGTAGTCAAAATTACGATTCAATATTACTAGAATTTCATAAGGTATCAGAAGTTCTTCTGAAACGAACTCCACTTCCATTTCTAGTCATTGGAGGATTCGAGCATGTGCACACTTTCAGGAAAGTTCAATAAAACTTTATTTTTTTGTCAGAACTAGACAAATTTACGTCTAAATGTTACTAGAATTCCATAAGTTATAAGAAGCTCTACAGAAACAAGCTCCGCCCTCATTTCTAGTAGAACCTTGAAAGATTGGGGCATGCGCATAACTAAGTAAAACTTTCAAGAAAGCTGTCCAGTAACTCTTTTTTGGTCTCGCCTGAAGTTGTGAAAATTACGATATACAATTGCTAGACCTGACTATAAAATAATTGATCAGGAGATCAACAAAGACAAGCTCCGTCCCCCTTTATAACAACCTTGAAGGTTTCGAGCATGTGTACAAATTTCATATTTACTCTTTCAGGAAAGTTTCAATAAAACTTTATGATATAGTCAGAAGTAGTAAAAACTACGATTCAATATTACTAGGCTTCCATAAGTTATCAGGAGATCTATAGAGCCTCGCTCCGCCCCCGTTTCTGGTAGAACCTTGAAGGATTGGAGCATGCGCACAACAACGTAAAACTTGCAATAAAGTTTTCAATAGTACTTTTATTCTTGTCTGACTTGTAAGAATGTTTTTTTCAAACCTAAGATAATAATAAACAAAGCTATGTATTAAATACCCACAGAGGTTGTTAGCAAATTCTTGCTAAACGGCTTGATCGTTTTTATGTTTTTTTTTGTTTATATTCGGAAGGCTGGGGAATAGGTCGTAAAGTATAACTTTTCACTAGGTGATTTAATGTATAAGTAGCAGATCTGAATTTATATATTGAGGTCACAGTAAAAAAAATAAGTGTGCGTGGAAAACTATAAATTAACATCATAATAATTCAAACTATAAATAATATTTACATGCGAAAGTAATGGAATCTATCTACTACCTATTTAGTACAGAGATACTTTGATACCCCAGAAAGGATACTTTTTTTCCCGGAATATTACAAACCGGAATGCACACTGCGGGCTTTTATACTAAAGGCCAATCAAGGAAAGCTGGCATGTTCACAGTACTCACACTTATGCAATTTTACTATACAGTATGTTTTAAATATAAATGCGACTCTAAGTGTAGACTTGAATTGTGAAATGGGTGAGTTGTAGATAAATATATACAAATATAATTATGAAAGCTCTCATAATTTATATGTTAAATTATAATTTAAAAGTAACTCAATTGATGAACTTAATTATTTATTCAATCAATTGTAAAATAATAAAAATTATCAAATAATAATTAAATTTCATGTCATATTCAAAATAACGATAAAAACACACCACATATAACACGTGCGCCCACTCCCAAGAAACAAGACAAGCGAAACCATAGCACGTAAAAGATAAGGCTACATTACAATAAAAGCTGTATTGTTCAGCTATGTATGAAAATTTTAACTTACGGTGTTTACATTTTGCTCACAAAACTTATTAAAATTAATACATAATTTAACCTAGGTAAAGTAAAAAAAAAAATATTCTAATCAGCGTGCCGCAAAGTATCTCGTCGAATATAGTTAGTAGTATACCTAACGTCTTTGTTTAAATTACATCACCCTGTATTTATAAACAATTGCAAAATAAAAACAATAACTGTCCCCTTCACCCTCATAAGCTAGTCTGCGCGCGAGAGAGACTGGCAGACTTTTCATGATGCGTATGCAGTATGACATCACGCCGCGCGCGTCTTCACAAACACTACACAAGTGCAATGTGTAAATTTGTTGACGTTCCAGCTCTTCTTAATCGGCCTGTACACGGATGAAGCGAATAACAATAATAACTAGTCTGGTCATAAGTTCTGTCATTATGTTAGATTTTCAAATTTTTAATGTTTACCGCAAATTTCTTTTTCACGTTCGATTTTTGATTATTTTACGCGTTAAAAAACGACACATTTTATTAGAATAACGTATTTGTTACAATGTAGTGGACGCAAAAAGAAGACAGAGTCGCTGTTCTCGCTCTGCATCGTAGCGGTTACGCGCCAAGAGAAATTTTCAGTTTGCTTTAAAATTTACAAATAACACAGAGATTTTTTTATTGCACTATAAAACGATTTAAGTAAGATTCAAGAGTAGAAGATAGGAATAGAAGTGGTCTTTGTCGTACGATTTGGACGACAGCAGTGATAAATGCAGTAAAGGTGCGAATAAGGAAAAGTCCGGTCCGAAATCGAAAACAGTTAGCACTGCAGACGGGCCTTAGCAGTACCACAGTTAAAAGGGTGTTGAACGAGGACCTAGGACTACGGGCTTATTGTAGAAAAACATCGCATCTTCTTAACACACGCTTGAAGAAATTAAGACTGGATAAATGTCGCGCTTTACTTAAACGATACGCGAGAAAATGTATCGTGAAATCCTGTTTTCAGATGAAAAAATTTTTACAGTGGAGGAGTGCTGCAACAAGCAGAATATCAAAGTGTATACCCACAGTAGTGAAGAAGCGTGTCAACGTGTATCTCAAGTCCAACGCGGCCATCACCCCTTATCAGTAATGGTTTTCCTGGGAGTGTCTTATTTTAGCCTAACAGAGGTGTTTTTCTGTGAAAAGGGTGTGAAAATAAGTGCCAATGTTTACCAAAATACGGTCCTGACAAACCTCGTAAAACCTCCTTCTCAGACCATGCTAAAAATCAGCACTGGGTATTCCAGCAGGACTCAGCACCTGCCCACAAAGCCAAGAGTATCCAAAATTGGCTGGCCGCCCATCAGATTGACATTATTCGTCATGAAGATTGGTCATCTTCTAGCCCGGACCTGAATCCTCTTGATTATAAAATCTGGTAATATTTAGAGGAGAGAACCTGCGCTAAATCCCACCCAAATTTGGAGTCACTCAAAGCATCCATTATTAAAGTAGCTGCTGAAATAAACATGGACATGGTGCGTGCTGCGATAGACGACTGGCCGCGGAGGTTGAAAGCTTGTATCGCAAAATATGGATGCCATTTTGAATAATTTTTATACGAAATTATTAAGTAATATGTAAGCTTTATTGCCACATATAAAACAATAAATATATAAAAGTAACTTTTTGTTTATTTAATAAAACATATGTGACAGAACTTATGACCAGACTAGGTATATATAACTGCCGCAACTATAGAAATATGACGATTCCCAAGTACTAGATTCACATAAACGAATAGAGTTCATATATCAAGATTTATTGATTGAAAATTAAGAACATGCGTATAAAAGTACGTGACAATAATTGGAACTAGAGAGTATCAAGCTTCCATACTTTACCAATAGTTGGCGTCACGAGCATTTAATAGGATATTTTATGGTTGCAAACTTTATTATAATATCACTTATTTTTAATGTACAATAATTATAGAAATATAAAAGAAAGACTTTCAAACTATAAAGCGAAGTGGTGCTTTACGCTATAAGTTAATTAAAAAATTTTGGAGCTTGCGACCTTGTATTAATTCTCATTTCAATAGTTGGTAAATGTTTATTTTATGAAATAAATATTAATCTTCTATATTATAAAAATGAATCGCCAAATCTTATGCTAAGCGCAAAACTCGTGAACGGCACGACCAATTCATTGCTCATTTTTAAGAAAAGTGAAGGAGAAAAATAAAGTAAGTAAAGGCATAAAGGAGGTTCATATGGAGAACAAACACGAAAAAGGAGCAATAGGGCCAAATAGGCAGATCAACGTCTGCTGGGGCAGCTAGTTTCTAAATAAATATTATTAGGTAAAAATATTTTTTTATTGTTTATAATAATCCATCATGTACATAATAATATATTTCAATCAAAATAGTATTAGCATGTAGTCCTCCTGAAATGATATTGAATGAGAGAAGCATTTCAGTTTATGCCTGCGGTTGGAGCATCTGCGAATTGCATAGTTTCTACCGTTGGGATACCAGGATAATATAAACTGCTAAGAATTCAAATGACTGAGGCCTGTAGTGCACCTGTACTCGGTCTGAACTTATTTTTTCAGTATCATTGATAATTTCAAAATTATATCGTTTATAATCTATATTAATTTTATTTATTTATTATATTGTTCTAACTGTTACCCACGTTGTTATGGAGATATTATGAGTACGACAAAAATAATTGTGTACGTATGAGATTTTAGAAATTTTGTATGGATTTCAATTTTTAGTGTTATGGTGATGTATGTATATCACCATTACCATGCAAAACGTATCATAATAAATGATATTCGAGTAATTAATTGGTATAATTACCTACTTGTTATGTGTAAAAATAATTTGTCAAAAGAGATAAAGATATAGAATAGTTTAAAATACAATAATAAAAAAAAAACTTAATCTTAACTATCTCTATCTCTATCTAAATGATCCATTGAAATGTTACATTTTTTAGCCCTAACCTTGCATTTTTTAGAGGACGCAATTTTGTTTTTTTGATGTGTAGGGGGGGTCAGTGTGAAGCTAAAACCAAGTTTGTGGGGTCGCCACCCTTGTCCCACGGCCGCCATCTTGAAAATAGCGGTTGAAATGGTTTTTACGATATATCTCTTAAACTATTTATTTGATAAAAAAAATTTGTTCACATTATTTGTTGCAAATTAAATTCTCTACAACTTTGGTGTGGTAACTTTTAGTCGTAGAACTATAAATAAAAAAGTTATAAGCGAAAATGTTCAGAAATTAGAGCCATTTATATTTTTCAATAAAACTTTTTTTTATCATTTTACGAAGAAATGATATTTGACCATTTTTGTAGATTGTTTTTCGAGGAACAACTTTTATGTACAACATTTTTTCATAACGTCAATAACTAAGGTTTTACAGCGCTCTGAAGTGAGTACTATTTTTCAGTACTCTTAACTATACATATATTGGCTATTGGCTCTTTTCTCATACTCCAGAACAATAGAAGCACACTGCAGAACATTTCAGACCTGCTTTTCGACGTAAAAAAAAGTCGCGCTTCCAGACTCTACCTCCTGGGTGGTGGGGAAAAGATTCAATAATTAATTATTAGTGATATTGCAAAATTAATTATTAAAAATATTATAATAACAAAAAAAACCATTACTGATGACAAATTATTATTAGTACACACATAATATAAGTATACTGTATAGTTCAGAGTACTGAAAATTAGTACTCACTTCGGAGCGCTGTAAAACCTTAGCTATTTAATTAATGAAAAAATGTTGTATACAAAAGTTGTTCCTCGAAAAACAATCTACAAAAATGGTCAAATATCATTTCTACGTAAAATTATAAAAAAAAGTTTTATTGAGAAATATAAATATCTCTAATTTCTGAACATTTTCGCTTATAACTTTTTTATTTATAGTTCTACGACAAAAAGTTGCAGGATCAAAGTTGTAGAGTATTTAATTTGCAACAAATAATGTAAACAAATTTTTTTTATCAAATAAATAGTTTAAGAGATATATCGTAAAAACCATATCAACCGCTATTTTCAAGATGGCGGCCGTGGGACAAGGGTGGCGACCCCACAAACTTGGTGATAGCTTCACACTGACCACCCCTACACATCAAAAAAATAAAATTGCGTCCTCTAAAAAATGCAACCCCAAATGTAACTTTTCAATGGACCAAAAGAATTGCAGTCACAACCTACTTTAAAATATTGTCATGATATAATCATTATTTTATCGTCTTTGTGAATACACTTTTTGGCTATTATTTTGTATTCGGTACCCTACCCTAAGAAGCGTAAGTTACGCTTAACAAATACTAGAATATCCCTAGTTCTCAGTTGCTTGTAGACTTCACGAAGGCTACCTACGTAAAATAACTTCTATTATTTTACTTTATGGCGGTAACCTAACCTAAACGAAAATTACGATACACAACTACTAGACCTGCATAAGCTTTCAGGAGATGTATTGAAACAAGCTCCGACCACATTTATAGTAGAACCTTGAAGTAATGCGCAAAAGAACATAAAACTTTGAAGACATTTTCAATAAGGCTTCAAACATCGAATGACTCATTGAGATAATAATAATAAATAAACAATATTTTTTAAATTCTCGGCTTTGTACCAAACTCCTTAGAAACAGGTTGATCTAGATTTCTTCTATAATATTCGGTAGCTCGTGGAATAGGTCAAGTAAAGTATATAATTGAATGTCCTATCAGTATAATTTGATTCGCGTATCAATTATAGCTATTAAATCACTTGTGACCGTTACTACTTGCAAGGTTGTTGATCAATTTATTTCATATGATTACTTTAAGTAAAATGAGTATATCAGAATTTGTATATATGTATGGATCACAAAACGTATGTAACAACTACAACTACAGAACTATCACGATATGCAATTACTAGATCCGCATAAATTAGAAGAGGTTAAATGAAAATTTTGTACACGCGTACAACCAGTACAACTGTACGTGACAATTACTATTACTATCATAATTTTTTATGTCAAGGAGGAATAAAACTTCCATGTTTTTCTACTAGTTGGCACCACGAGTTATTCAATTGTAATGGTAATTTTGTGTGTGAAAACGCTATTCGATTATGAATGGTACTTGATTGTATATAAATATATACCAATAAATAGGATAAGGTAATCAAAGCTATAAGATAAAAGTATATTTAATATTAATGTTTTTAAAAATCTCTGGTTCTATACGCCACCGCTACGCCACCTAGTCAAGAGCTTTGCGCCGTTTATTAATGTTGAGTCGTTTCGATATAATTTTAATTATTTATTGAAGGTTTATTTATAAGAATATTTCTTTAATTAATTATTTTGGTTGTTATTATATTATAATCTTGGTTTTTTAACACCTGATATAGTGATCAAATCCTTTAAATAAAGTTTGCAAATTTTGCATTACAAACAAAATGTGGTTATTGACTCGACGAATAAAATTATTACTTGTAATAGGGCTGTACCCAATACTCAAATGATTCCTAAGCAGTACCCAAAGAAGACATCAGAGGTTAGAAGGATCTTGTGGATGGGGCAGATGCTTTGTGCCTCTCACATTGGAGCGTTGTCATAATATATTGTCAACAGTACTTACACTGTTCACGTGCTTTCTATAATATTTTTTATAAATGTAAAGTACTAGTTGAAATTAAGAATTAATTATATTTCTTGTAAGGAATATAAAGAAAAATTTATTTTAATTTGTACAAGATGTAACTGATTTTATTAATAAAGCACATTTCCGAACGAAGCTGTACCCCCACCCCTTGTGCTTGGTATTGATCTTAAAGGCTCCATACGATGTGCGATTACCAGGCTTTCATAAATGCAAGGAGTTCTTCTATTCATACCGCAATACCATAATTGAACTACTATTGAAGTACGGAGCATGCGTTGTTAACACAAGGCCACATAGTTAAGGGTTGCTAATAAAGAAATCATGCCAATAAATGGGTTATATTCTAGACGGCCCAATATTCTTTTTTATTATAAAACATGGTTTTCTTAATAATCAATGCTCATTACATTTTATGTGAAGATTGATAAAAATAAAAATTGCTCTTATAGTGTTAAAAAGAGCTCTTCTTATGTTGTAATTTGCAGTATTTCTGCCTAATCGTGTTGGCAAATACCTTAAATAAAGGTACGTTCTAAAAAGATATAAAATAATAAAAGATAATATGTAAATAAATTTATTTATATAATATGTTTTATGTGGGAGAAAGTAGCATTATGCGCTTCGTTCAACGTAAAGTACCTAATAGTAGGGGAGCCCAGGATGCTAAATGTGGATTTACTCGAGCGTCACGGGAACCTATTAGAATTGGTAGATTAGACCATAGCGAGAAAAAAAGGTCCTATAATGTTTTCACTTTTAGCGGTGGGGAAGGGTTTTTTGATTTTTTTTAATTTAAAAAAGAAAAAAATTGGCTTGGAAATACTCAAGCGCGTTAGATATTGATATTTTGCATGCTCCAGGACGTCACTGAAAAAAAGTATACGTTAATCTGACGATTTAAGTGGCGATTTAATCGCTATGAAGAAAGGGTAAAAAATTAAAGTAATATTATTCGAGCGCGTCAGATTAATATATGGGGGGGTTAATTACAATATAAGAAGTCCCCATTTCGCTAATCTGACGATTCGAGCTCAACCTTAGGGAATTATGGATTATTCAAATTTTCCAGCGGGGCCCCTGAGCGCACCCACCAACCATAACTGCTCATATTGACCAGAGGTACTAATGAATAGCTAAGGTACCGTCCCTTATAGTAATCTGACGCGCTCGAGTAAATCCCAAAATCCCCTCTTGGGCTCCCCTACTATAAACTTGAGCGACGATCTTTTCTCGATCAAAAAAAGTGACGACGGTAAATACCGACCGCCTTTATCCACTACGTATACTTATATTAACGGTGTGCTTATTAATATATGCGATATGTGCCCGCACGTTTTCTGCAAAAAGTACCTCCCCTAAATCACTGGAGATGACACGAAAGAGCGGAAAGATGTGGCTCTGCTACCTGAAAGGAGTCATGGCCAATATAGACATCTTCTAATGATTCGGATCAAAATGTTGTGTGTTGCAACCCTTAAAGGCTGAAAACTATGTACGCATGCGTTAAAAGTTTTACTACAAACTGAAACTTTTTACAATTGATATCTCCTCTTGGTTATTCAGATCTAGTCATTGTGTATCGTAATAATTGCCGCCAAAGATACATCGAATGTTAGACAAAACTTTAACTCAGACTCAAACATTTGTTAGTCAACTAGACTTCTTTTGAATTGCGAAACGAATAAATTTTTTCTAATAATTTTTTCAAATCACGAATGATGATGATGAATGATCAAAATGAGCATGCGCAAAACTATAGAAAACTTGCATGAAAGTTGCAATATAATTTTTGTTTGTGAGAAGATTTGTTTGTGTGAGAGATTTTTTATATAATTTTTTTGTACAAGTACATTATTTAGCTCGGATAAGGGGGCACGTGTTAGTTCTAGGTGATAAGAGACTTCAGGCAGAACGGCCATATTAAGTGATGAAAAAGTGACGAGTCTACAAATACTAGCTTACTATCTAGACTTGCAAAAATAGGCTGGTGTAACCCGAAATAATAAAAATCAATTATCTAATTTGCATCACCAAATAATTTTTCAACCAAAGATGATTTACAAGTAATTTGCCTCACAGAGGACACGGGGTAGAAACTATTGTCATAGAAGAAACATATCGCAGTGAAAGCAATATTTACGACACGTAAATACTAGAATCGCATAACCGAAAAGAGTTCTTCAATAGAGAGCTCCGTCTAGCTTAGAATACTGCTGCGATTGCACACAACTATGCCGCCTCTACTGTAATATGTAAGGTTTTGTAATAGGTATGAAAATTGGTAAAAGATGACGCTGTTCCAAAAAGTAAATATCCATTTACAATAATTATTAAAATACACTTCATAAATTCAATTTACTTTTTATAAACATATCTATTTTAATTTGTTAGATAATTAAAGAATTGTATGTAATATACAAACTTATATGAACTTTTAAAGGTGAAGCAAGTCAAAATGCTAATTTATATTTTCTTTCATAATACAAATCCTGGGTCAACTTTTAATTTATTAGATATGATTATAAAAATATAAAAATGATCTAGAATTCCTTTATCAAATTAGTATTAAAGAAAAAAATACTAATTATGATGATTTTTATTCGTGGTCTCACTTGCTCTATTCCGCTTAAGAAAAACCAGAAATTCCATGAAATATAAAGTTGCCTCATAGAGGAAACAGTTCACGGTGGTATAAAATCAGATCCAATAG
The DNA here is from genome assembly GCA_907164665.1 of Colias nastes. Classification (NCBI taxonomy): domain Eukaryota; kingdom Metazoa; phylum Arthropoda; class Insecta; order Lepidoptera; family Pieridae; genus Colias; species Colias nastes. Next base: position 2,315 of record CAJQZM010035929.1, on the reverse strand, counting down.
GAGCAAAATGTACGAAACAGAGTTACTAGGTTTACATGAATGAATAGGAGTTCTTCGTAACGAAGCTTCACCTCTATCAATTCTATGTCCTTGTCCTTGTCCTTGTGTTTATTGAGCATGCGTTAAGTTGTTGATAAAGTTTCAATTAATTTTAAATTATAAAAAATATTACAGTAATAAAATAAAACATATTCAGAGGAGAAGAACTTAAGTATAACCAGCACAAATGTATTTAGATAAAATATTATATAATCTATTTATTTATTTTGTCATCTATGTAAGTATAATAAGCATAGTGTAAGCAAAATATTGCCTCATTACTATAAAGCAATATCAGGTAACAAACTCTACAACAATTATTGGTTGCACTATTAAATATGCATAAAATCTCACCCGTTTTCTTTATATTTCAATATGAATAATTTATATATTTTATCAGAATTTTGTAGGATCACGTTTGTTTAAGTAATTATCAGATGCTTTTATAGTTAGCGAGGCCACACAAGCTAGACTGAAAAAAATACTAGCAATCTTTTTTTTAGATAAATAAAGAATTTTAAATACTAGCGATCCAGTGTAGGATTACATTCCAAATAAATAAACTAATCGCATCTTGTCTCAAAGTCTCTCTAGTTTTGTGTGATATTTAAGGCCGCCTGATTCTGACAATTTAGGCATTTTAGGTACTGAGACGGCTCGCGCCCGCGTTACGCAGGAGCCGGCGCGACATGAACTCCGGTGACCTATGAAGGCGGGCGATTACGCCACAGTATAAATAAATCAGTAGGTAGTTCGATTTTATTTGCTATCGTAGTAATGTTTTTGATAAATAAATTTATACAACATCGAAAAATTTTCGATGTGCCCTGAAAGGAAAGTACCTACTTGAAATACTAGGGATAGCAAATTTTTCTGAAAGGAAACATTCCTTTTTCAAATTTTATTTAATCGATAGTAACAATATAAAAGATAATTTATTGTTAATTTCTCGTAAAAATATTTGCTCTTAGAAATAAAAATATCATGGAATCGAACATTTTTATTGTAGCATCAACATCATCTAAACATAAAAAACGCTTCTGGTTTATTGGTCTATTTTATAAATACATTAAGGCTGCGTCCCCAGTAGGCAAACAGTTAGCGGCTGACTGAGTGAGCCGCAAATTTGCAGCGAACTGAAATTTGAGTTAGCTGCAGACTCAAATCAATTTTCGTGCGTCGCAAGCAAACTGTTAAGAGTTAGCCGCTTATTTAGCCATACTGAGTCACTACGCCCGGCGAACAACCAATCGCAGCCGCCGACTGGAACCGGTTTTGGGTGGGAGTCGGCCGCTCACTAAGATAGTCGGCGCGCGTAACGCTTCAAACTGCGTACAGTGAGCGCAAAACTAGCAAACTGTGAACACTCCATTTGAAATATATGGAAGGGCGTACTAATCCGATACGCCGCTAACTCAGTCGGCGGCTAACTGTTTGCCTACTGGGGACGCAGCCTTAAAGTTTAAAATGAAACTATCGTTCTGGATACATCAATAATTTATTTTCTTCTGAAAATATTGGTAATAATAATTAAAAGTAAAACAAATAAAAAAGGCAAAATAGTAATTGAATTTTGTAAATTGAAGTCTTGCACCGCAAACATGTTTAAGGACGCTGTCACATACATATCTGCGTTACTCAAATTTAGGTATCTAATAACGTCGCAACGTGGTGCGCGGGAACATCACGCTCACGTAAACATAGCACATTCCGCATTGAAATTGATTCTAGAAGATTACTGGGAACTTTAAAAATTCATTTTGTCTTTTTTATTAGTAGGTACGATCCTGATAAGTGTGTTAGTGTATTCAACCAACTTAAAAAAGTGTGACTATTTTACAACAATTTGAATAATAATCAATTAATGAATTGTATTATTGTATAATGTATACAATATCGAAGCTTATTAAGAAATGTATAAAATACTTTTTTATGAATTAATAATTATTATCATACATCACAATATTATATTACCGGCAATATATTAAACCCTCCATAATAAATGTATGTTATTCCGAGAAACGGTCGGAATGAAATTATAATCGTCACATTACCTATGATATCTTTAAATCTGAACTTTTCCTAAGTAGCAAATGTGGGTGGTTTTTGGGGTAGCGATTAACCAATATGAGGTCAAAACTAAAATCTAAGATGGCGCCGACGAAAATTTG
>CAJQZM010035926.1:0-17320 GCA_907164665.1 Colias nastes | reverse complement strand
AATATCGTTGTTTTTTTACTTTCCGATGAAAAGAAATGCTTCCTTTGTTTAAGTTAAGCACTTGGCTTCTTACACGGCAAGTAATTACCGCACATGAAGGCATTTTCTCATAAATTTGTCGCAGCGTTCGCAGTACTTCTCTCCGTTGCAGATAGCGCGTGACTAAACAGCGCGATCGCGTAGATGTGAGCAGTGCTCATATCCTGCGCGCGTCTGCCCCGCCTTCAACGCCTTTCCAACCTCTCTTTATATTATGTTCTGTGGTATAGATTTTGTCGAATTCTTTTAGATGAATTGAAATAAAAAAGTGAAGATTAAAAAATATGAATTTTAATTAGGACAGCACAATAAGAAAAACAAAGTACTGGTTTTGCCATAGAAATCTAAATAACAAGACACTAGGTTTTTTGCCCATGTTTGCTTTTGCTTTTTCCTCGTACTTTGCGCCTTAGCTCATAAACATTACGACTCACGAGTTGTTTTGAAAATGATTTTATTTTTAATACGATTTGTTTTTTAAAATAAATATGATTAGTAGGAGCCAAGAAGCTTATATCTAAACACGTAGGAGCCAGAGTCAAATGTCATGTCACTTAAACGTGCTTAAACTTTGGTAGATGGGAGAGTCCGAATCAAGTCCGAATCAAATAATTGACAGAAAAAAAATCCTCTATCTACAAAATAATACATTACAGCTTTTTTTACTTCTGACAAAAATAATTGTGCATTTTTTCAAATAACAAAATTTAGAAATCAATACGCCAAAGACGTTCTTTCATTCTTACTTTTACTTTGGACAGTCTTAAAGAACGGTTCTTCTCATATAAAATTATTAATGACTTGTAGTTTTGCCACAGAACAGTTTTGCATACACTGATCACGTAAAAAATACAAATTTTTGGTGAGTTTTTCCTTAAAATCCATGGTTTCTTCTCTTACTTCGCGCAGCCGGCATATACCGCTTCGCTTATGTAAGCATTTTTCTATGAAAACATAATCTTAAAAGAAAGCTCACGTGCGGGCGGCAAAGTTGGGCGGGTTGCTTGTTAGGGGTGTACACATAGCGTTTTAAGAATTCATCTATTTGAAAAAAAAATGCGTCTGGAATTTTATTAGTATTTTTGACGTACTCAGCGTATGCAAAACTATAACCTCCTTTGAGCTTAGTATACCAACGGTGGGACACCCTGTATAAATGTAAAGTTTCATCCAAATCCGTCCAATAGTTTTTTCGTGATAGAGTAACAAACATACATCCATCCATCCATCGTTAGCTTTTGCATTTATAATATATGTATTATACGTATATATATTATATTATATTATATTCTGTGGTATTAGTAAGATAGAACAAACGTATTATTAAATGAAACAAATTTTAATAACTATCATTTTATTTTGCCTTCATCTTAGATTACAAAATAAAAGACGGAGCGTTGCCGAACTAAGGCTGGTTGCAGAGCTTGACCGACCATCAGTGCGTACCGTCGGTCCTGACGATACGCATCAACAATTGTATGACTATGACACTAATACGCATGACAATACGCGTGCATATGGTCGGTCTAGCTATGAACGGTTTTATGAATTTCCATACATATGACAAGCGCGACTGACGTACGCACTGATGGTCGGTCAAGCTCTGCAACCAGCCTAAACCGAATAATTTATCGTCATTTCCATAAAGCTATGTGTGCTGTCATTTCGTCGCTGCACTGTACGTACACGGTGCTTCTGTGTGGGTGTTATGTTACCAGATATTGAAAATTTTCCCAAAATTTTCCCCGACTACGGAAGAAAGAGGGTTATGTTTTTCGAGTGTATCTATGTATAATATTTCTTTGGCACGCCCTGCAGTATAAACCGCTGAACCGATTTTGATTTATGAGGTGACATTGCAATCATCTGAATTATTATGGTAGTGGTGTTAGTGACGTTGGCTTCATAAATTAGCTGTCAGGTTTTAATTTTAATTTTAATATAAATTCTCGTTTATGATAATTTTTTATAATATTGTAAAAATTCTTTTGTTACATAAATGATAAATTTTTAATTCAATAAATTACATAAAAAAAATGTTTCAAAATTACAATGATTACCTATATTATTTTTTATTTTCAAAATATATGAATGCGGATAGCAGTAGTTTTTAATCGAGAACATGGGACATTTTATTTTTAGAAAGAAAGAAGGAAGAAACCATTTATTCCAATACACACAAACACACAACAATAGCATTGTAAATTATGAAAACATAAATTTATGTATGCTTGCTTGCGCTAAAAAAGGAAGCCACTCAGGATACCTGAGGCATAATACCTTAACACTGATTTTCAGTGACCACCTAACGACATCCACATTGTCAGCTGCTTTACTGGATAATAAATTAAATATAATTCCTGAATAATAATAATTTTGTCATATCCATCACGGAGATCAAATGAATTAAATCGCGGGCGAAAACGACTCTGACGTTTTTAAGCTATATAAAAGTAACAAAAAAAAAAGACGGGTTGCACTCCGGGAGTGCCGGCAGAAGTGAAAACTTGATTATTAACGTTCAGCATGTTTGATATTTTGGAATGGTATCCGTCTTACGCATGGAATATAAGGGCTAAAAAAAAAAAAAAAAAATCCGTCTTACGCTTTTTCGATCAGGCCACGTGTCCTGACGCGAGTTTAAGATTTTATACCCAACGCCGCTAAAGAAGTTTTCACTTCAAAAAAAGTATTATGCTTATTAAAATTATCTAATAATGACCATGAACCTTTATTATTGCACTATACAAATAATCACAGCACTACCCCGAAGATCTTTTTACCATTTTACCGTTTTACCCATAAAAATGGCAAATTCATTTTCAAAATACTGGCAGCATGTACGTTGAAGTTTTGTATTCCTGTAAAATTATTATTTGTATACAAAATTAAATAAGCCAAATAATCTACAGAAAACCTGTAAAACGATGTTTTATCTTTTTGTTTGTTTTCGGGAACAAATTTTACAGCGTTTTAATATCACAAGACAGCATTTTTTTACTAAAATAGCAAACCCCTTTTGACGTATTGCATGACACTAAAATCGCTATAGCACTGGCGGAGGTTCGTATTCGTTTTTGATTTCGTATTTTCTTTGACAAGGGCGATGGATGATTGTCATGCTCCATCTGCCTTTTATTTTGTAATCTGGCCTTCATAATATTATAACAATCCTTAGAAAAATGTCAAAAAGAATGTAATTTAAAATAACTACATGTTTTTGTTTACAATACAGATAATCAAGGAAATTCAACAGTAGGACAGCATTTAGGGTAGGGCCGAGCTACAAAATCATTATAGTGAACCACTTTACAGGGAGGCTCAGCAGCCGCTACGCCGCACCTGAAAAAAAAAAATAACAAAAAAATAAAGACACAGACACAAAAATTACATACCTACATAGAAAAAGAGCGTGTGCCGAGCACATGTGAGACTTCTTTGGCAAAATTCGAAGATACTAAAATCGTCGCCTTACTCTATGACGTGACGGTATTGCCACAACGCGATCTTGAAATTTTACTCTCAACGCGCATAAAGAAGTTTCACTTCAAGCCAAAAAAAATATTATGTACCTAATAGCAATTTGTCCCACGGTAAAAACGTTATTTATTAATACGCACACAATTTAAATTGATCGCATAATATATTTTCATTCCTGTTTTCTTCCAAATAAGTGCTGTGGTCTAGGAAAGCGAACAGACTTACTGCTGACATAATAAATACAAAAACAATTTACTTGGTAAATAAGAACTTTACTTGTATATATACAGGGTGTCCCACTATTTGTATACTAAGCGCGAAGGGGCTTGTAGTTTTGCATACACTGATCACGAAAATAATACTTAAGCAAGCTTTCTCTAGCTTCGCGCAGCCGGCATAATATACCGCTTCGCTAATGTGAGCATTTTGTCTATGGAAACATAATCTTAAACTATACGTCACGTGCTGCTAGCAAAGCTGGGCGGGTTGCTTGTTATGGGTGTACACATAGAGTTTAAGAATTCATCTATTTGAAAAAAAAAAACTGTGTGTGGAATTTTATAAGTATTTTTTACGTACTCAGCGTATGCAAAACTATAACCTTCTTTGAGCTTAGTATACCAACAGGGGGACATCCTGTATATATCTAGTTGTAAAAATAATTGTTAATTATTTGTATTTTCATAACTATGCTTAAAAATAAAACTACTTACAATTATTTAATCTCGACCGGTTATCATAAAACATCGTATAGGTAGGTCATATAGATAATTTGATAATGCTTATTAAAACATATAGAAGATTCTTCCTACTTATTAATGACCTTCTATTTTTATAATGATTCAATTAATTTTAACACAAATTTACCGAAGTGCTTAAAACTTTCATCTCGTGGAGGATGAAACTTTTAGTGCTACAGAGAGATTAAAGCGGCATTGTTTACAGCTTAGTGTGGAATATGTCGCATATCGTAATGAAACTATAAATGAAAATCAATGTGTAATGATCACAATTGTCAAAAATTACGTACATATTAAAATATGTTAGCGACGTTTCTACGTTTCTACGTTTCTACATTTCTACGTTTTTTTCTAAGATTATAGAATAATTGACTATTTCAGTTTGGAGAGCCTTGCAGAAGCAAAAAGCATAAGGATTCTGAGCGATCACATAGGATCATAATCACATTTTACATTCAGTTGGTAGTTAGTTAGAAACCTTAGTTTTTGAAATTGCTTTTTATAGAGCTAGAGACAAAATAAGTAGCGAGATATACCTACCTACCTACTTATTTTGTCGTCCATTTTTGTAGACTAACACAGGGAATCTCGAATATAATATGTAGTTAAGAATGACCACACTTAGGTAATTCTAGGCATGACTATTTTATTATTTGTTATGAGAGGTGACATCTTTGCGGTTAAATAAGGAATAGGTATTGCAAGGTCGCACAAGTCCTAATCGACTCTACACTATAAACATAATATTATCGTTTTTAGTTTTACATCAATTTAGCGTAGACCTGTTATAATACCTATGAGTATTTATCAATGTTGTATGCTGGTATAATTTTTGTGCCCCTTATGTCCGTATGAAAATAACCGATGATCGATATAATTGTTTTTTATTTATTTATAGCTAGATTTCCGCGTATTCAAAGATTTTCGGGATAAAAGGTTGCCAATGTATTATTCTGGGTCTCCAGCTACCGAAATAACAAATTTCATTGTAATCGGTTCAGTAGTTTTTACGTGAAAGAATAACAAACATCCTTCTTTCCAACCATCCTTCTATCCTCATAAACTTTGGCATTTATAGTAGGAAGTCGGATTTCGCCACCTGCCAAAAGTTTTGAGTGCGGGGTAGCACTGTAGTTTTGAGCTTACAAAAAATCATACAAATAATCAATCTATAAAATAGTAGTGTAGACTTACGAAGTAATGGGTGACATATTCTCTGCCGCATGTATACATCAGGCAAGATTCCTTCGAAGGTAGCGACCCACCGGGCGGTATCACTTGGTCCAAGTCCTTAATGTAGCATCCTTCTACGTCCTCTGCAATGAAGATAGTTTTAATATTGTGGGATAAAAAAATGTAATCCAAAACTGAGGCTGCGAGACCTTAGTGGCATGTTAGAAAAGAACCGGCCCGAGTCAGACTCGCGTACCGAGGGCTCCGAAAAAACCTATTTTTAACTTTATTACCTAATATCTAATGCTAAGCTAATGCTTCATTTTCTACAACCAGTGATAATATTTGCTTTGAATAAACATTAAATAATATAAAAACCGGTAAAAGTTCAAGTTCATAATTTAGTATTTGACCTTGAGACTAGTCTTTGTTTGACTTTCAATCGATTAATAAATAAAATAAATAAATAAATAAAGCTTTATTTGTTCCATAAGAATATACAATTTTAGTTACAGTTACAGTTTGAGTACATTGTAGAACAATTTAGATACTAATCTAGTTTATATAATTTAGAAAAATTAAGTACTCGTTAGGTTCTATATGGACCCCGTACGGGTAAAAGCCTCCCCCAAAGAATGCCACTTGTCCCTGTTTTGGGCCAAGTTCAGCCAACTTCCGCCAGCGACTGCTACTATTTCGTCAGCCCATCTGGCCTTTGGTCGACCCCTTGTCCTGGTGCCTCTTGGCCCCGACCATTTAACTGACCTGAGGGTCCATCTGTCGTCTTTGTAACGAGCCAAGTGACCCGCCCACTTCCATTTTCCCTTCAGTGAAAAACCTAAGGCATCACATACTTTTGTTTTTTTTCGAATGTCGATGTTCTTTATCCTATCTCTAAGTTTGATGCCTAGGCAGCTTCTTTCCATTCTTCTCTGAGAAGTCTGGATTTTATATCTAATTTTGTGGTCGAAGGTCCATGTTGGGCACCCATAAGTGAGGCAGGGCAGTAGTGCTGTGTCCATGACTATTTTTTTAGTTGCTAGCTCTCTTTAAAGCTCCAGAACTTGCTCCACGTAATCGCGACCCTTCGGTTTACTTCTTCAAAGTTTCTTTCCTTACTAAAAGAAATCTGTTTGCCTAAGTAGATATATTTATTTACGTACTCGAGCGGGGAATCCAGTAAGATGGGCGTCTCAGTGTGGTTAGTCATTATTTTTGTTTTGTCGAGATTAATTTCCAATCCAATATTTTTGCTAGCCTGGTTAAGTTCATTGATCATCTTACTTAGGTGGTGAGGGTTTTCCGCAAACAATATTATATCATCGGCAAATCTGAGATGACTAAGCATGTTTCCATTCATATTAATGCCTCGATTGGACCACGGTAATTTTCCTAATAAGTGTTGTAAGACGGCTATGAATAATTTAGGCGAAATTGGGTCTCCTTGACGGACTCCCCTTCTTATCTTGAATGGTTCGCCTAATCTATCTAGCTTGACTTTGCTTGTACTGTTATTGTAAATTTGATTTAGGATGTTAATATATTTATTATTTATGTTTAGTGCTTTCAGTGATTCCCAGATGCTTTCGTGTGAAATTGTATCAAAAGCTTTTTTATAGTCTACGAAGGCTAGGTATAAGGGCTTATTGAATTCTGAGAATTTCTCAATCACCTGGTCCACTACTTGGATATGGTCCAATGTGCTGAAACCACTTCTGAACCCGGCTTGTTCGATCGGTTAATGTGAATCGATAACAGGACCTATTCTTTCAAGCAAGCAGGAGGCAAAAAGTTTGTAAAAGCTAGACATAAGGCTTATAGGACGATAGTTTCCCAAGTCTGCTGGGTCGCCTTTTTTGTATAGCAGAGTAATTTCAGATTCCAACCATTGGTGCGGCACAGCTTCATCATCGAGTATTTTATTCCATAGGATAGTGATTGGTGCCAGTAGTAGAGTCTGCGCAACCTTGATACATTCGTTAGTGATCCCATCTGGCCCTGGGCTTTTTTCCGGCTTAAGTCTCATTATTTGTTTCAAGATTTCTTTTTCTGTAAACTGTACGGTTGGAGTTGTGTCTGTATAGTGGTAGTCAGTCTTGGTTTGCTTTTGTGTGGGTGGTTCTCTGTATAGATTAGCATAAAAATCGGTAGCTTTTTTTATTGTTTCTGTGCGAGACTTGCATTTGTTATCGCCAGACTGCAGGAAAGGTACCCATGATTTGGTTTGATTAAGTTCTTTAAAAGCTTTTTTAGCAGATCTGGAGTTATCGAGATGTCTTTGTATAGTTGATGTTCTGTAGAAATCGTAACATTTTTTTATTTCTTTGTTGGTAAGTTTGTATAATTTTTTAAGATTTTCTTTATCGGATTTATTTAGTTTAGGTTTATTTTGTAGTGTACTTCTTTGTTTCATCAGTTCTAGTGCTTTTTCCGACAGTATTTTGTTCTTTTGTAAACCTTTAATGTTTGATAGACTTGACTTGATGTGGTGGATAATTTGTTGGTAGTACTCCTGCGCATTGTAAATATTTTGAGCCATTAAAAGATCTGGTATAAATTTGTTAAGGTTCGAAAGGTATAATTCTTGCTCGGGTAGAGTTTTCAGCTTATTAGACAGGTTAGAAAAATTCCGTCTGCTTTTCTTTTTTGATTTTAGGTTAATAGTTACCCTTATTAGTCTGTGGTCTGATCCAAAAGTGAAAGATGGTAGTACTTCGTATTTCGTGATTAAGCGGTGTTTCGTCGTCATAATATAATCAATTTCATTCCTTGTGTTTCTATTAGGAGAGATCCAAGTCCAACGATTTTTAGGTTTTAATTTGTACATTGTATTTACTATTTTTAGGTTGTATTCTTGTGCGTATTGAATCAGTCGCGTACCTCGAGCACTTCTAATGCCATAACCGTACTCGCCTGCAATGGGTCTCTCGAATTTTTCAGGAATTCCGATTTGGGCATTAAAATCTCCCATAGAGAATATATACTCAGTAGATACGGTATCGTGGGCATTCGCTAAGTCATCATAAAAACAGTCTATTTCTTCCTGAAGTAAGTTTTCCGTGGGCGCATACGCCTGGATTAATGCAAAACAGATATTTTCCAGCTTGATTTCTAGTATGCAAACCCTCTCTGATATTCCAGTAAATTTTATGATGTTATCTTTGTATTTCCTCCTAACTAGAAAACCTACACCATGAAGCCCTTTTGTTTGGCCAATGTAATAGAAGATGTAATCTCTGTCTTCGATTATCTTTTCTCCTAGGCGACGAACTTCGCACGAACCTATTATATCATGGTTATTATTTTCTAGTGCTGCTTTGAGCTCTGTTAGTTTTTGATCAGAAGATAATGATCTTACATTAAGGGTGCAAATATAAAAGGTAGTTTTAAAAATTTCATTTTTATTTGGGGGGTTTTGGACTTTGGTCATACTCTCCCGCGGTGACCGGCCGTACTGGGAGAGTTGAGGTTGGGAGAGGGTCCAATATTGATTGCTATTCATTGTTCCGTTTAGGTGTCGTCATTTGGCGTTGTGCTGATCCTGTCTGGGCGACGGTTAATTTGGGCTTATGAATGATGTAATTCTTCATGTTTCCCTTATTCTTCTTAGGTGGTTGTTTGTTAGTTTGTTGACTATTTTCGTTGGTAGGTTGACTAGTCTCCGGAGATTCTGATAGGATTCTTTTGCTCGGCTGTTTATATGGATGTTGTTGGTTATATAATATAATAATTTTATCGTATTTTATAAAAGCGATATTGCCTGCATCTTTTTCTTTCTGTACTTGAGCTTGTAGTTCTTTACGTTTATTTAAAATTTCAATTGGGTAGTCTTCTTTTAAATAGTATGAGGTATTTTGTAAGTGATGTTTATTTTTTTGTATTTTTAGTTTAAATCCCAGTGTGTTGAATGTTATAACTATCGGTCTTACTTTCTCCCCCTTTTTTCCTAGTCTTCTAACAGCTTCGATGTTATTAGTATCGCATGAGATTTTTATGTATGTATTTATTATGTTCATTACTATTATTTCGAGTTCTTCGTACTTCTCTTCTACGCCAAATAAGACAAAATTTTTGCGTCTTAACTGTCTTTCTAGGTTGCTTACTGTTTTTGATTGTTCTTCAATTTTTTTCTCCAAAAGTTCATTTTTTATTTCCAAGTTGTTAAATTTTTCGTTGAGACTATTGATTATAGTGCATTTAATATCTTCCTTCATTTATTTATTTATTTATTTATTTATAACACTTTATTGCACAAACAAAAATTAGGACAAAATAACATTAAAATTTAAAATACAAAAGAAAGGCATAGTTTGTACAAGAGGCGGCCTTATTGCTGAGCAGCAATCTCTACCAGGCAACCTGATGGGAAAGGAAATGTATGAAGTTAATGGGATAGTGCAAAAAGAAGAAAAAAAAAATATGGAAAATCCAAAAGTGCACGCCTCATAATTTTTTTTTAATAATTATTTATTAATTATTATTTTTGTTTATTTAATAACAATTAAACCACATCGAATCAGACCCTGAAAAATGAAAGGGTTCTATTCCTGAGCATACTCAAGCGTAAGAGAAAAAAAAAGACTCGATTAGTAAAGTATTTCGGTCGCTATCGTGTTAACAAGAAAATCCTCCGCACATACAGACACACGGACGTCCAAGACAGAACTTTTTTAAACTGTTTTTTAACTAGTTTAAATAACAAAAATGACATCAAAAATATCATGAATGTTAAAAATAGTGTTTTTTCTTAATATGTGTGTGTATGTATTATCTTACAAGTGCAATGTATGATACATAAAGACATTTTAAGTTTGAAAAATCAGATGTTTTGCGCGAAGTGACAGTAGTACCCACCTCAACGCTTCGCTTATGAGGCGTGCAATAATGATAATAATTATACCTAATAAATAAATAAAATTATTTAAGTATCAAAGATACCTACTATACAAATGCATAAATTATAATACAATTAATAAATAAAATACATAATATATACATACATATGATAATGTAATAAACTATACATACATATTATATAAATAGAATACATAAACATAAATATAATTCTAACATGTCTTGTTTTTGTTGTTTTAAATCTTGCTGCATGTTAATTTAACATATTTTTTATTTCCTCCATATCCTTTTTTATTTCAGCGCCCTCTATGAGATAAGGTGAGAACTTCTTATTTTATCTTCAATTGATCGGATCGAGCGGACTAAGTGGTGTCGCTACTTTCTGATAGATGGCGTAGTACAATTCGACTAAGGAGTTCTAATGGGTTGTAATAGATGGTGCTGCTACTTTGATCGATGATTAATTATTATTATCGTCAATCGTCATAATATGTTTACTTTTGGGGTTATGGTCTAAGATCCGAACATAAGGCGAAATTCAACGGCGTGATAATAGAATGAGACCAATTTTATAATTAATTTAGTCTATTAAAAAATGTATTAAAAATGGGTTGACTGGGAAAATCCTGGACAGGACATTTTTAATGAATTAAATTTATTTTATTTATTTTTTTTTATTAATTGCAGTTTCGAGATAATAAAACAATTTTGTAATAAAACAGTGCTGACATAATTTTTTTTTCATCATCCTATCAAGTGAAAGTAACTGGTACCGACATACCTGTTTATACCTGCCAACCTAGCCGTTTGTCCCGGTAAATATTAGAAAAAGACTATGACTGCACATTCTGTAGGTTTCATACTAAGTCTATTATATTTTTTTTTTATTATCTTGATACTGCAATTAATAAAAAAAAATGTTTTTTTTTAATTCATTAAAAATGTCCTGTCCAGGATTTTCCCAGTCAACCCATTTTTAATACATTGTTTAATAGACTAAATTAATTATAAAATTGGTCTCATTCTATTATCACGCCGTTGAATTTCGCCTTATGTTCGGATCTTAGACCATTATAATTTCAAATGTTTTTGTTTACGTACTGATGGTGTTTTCAAGTTCCTTTTTATCGTACACACACTCCACTAGTTATTTGCACTCTAATAATGATGGATTCTATGTTTTCTAACGGATTCCGAGTGAGTATTGACAAGTCGTTTTTTATAAATTGTATTGTTTGTGCACTTTGTTATTTATATTGATTCGAAGCAGTTTATACAGTAGTTACGATTTTAGATGGTTTCACTAAGTTTTAGATCACTTAAGCAATTTTAAAATTTTATTTATTGACGAGTACAGTATTGACAGTTGGACAGCCCCGCCCCTTTCAATCAATAATTGATATATTGATGTATACATATTAACTAGCTCTTTGTCCCGACTGCGCTCGGATTTAGTTTAGATATAGGTAATAATTATTTTTAACAAAAACCTATACCGCCATCAAATTGCCGCTTGGTAGGCTTCAGCTATCAAATGAAAAAAAGAGTGTGTGTGCCGAGCACACGAGTCAAAAGTGAAACTTCTTTGGCAAGATTCAAAATATACCAAAATCGTCTCCTTACTCCATGACGTGACGGTTTTGCCATGACGCGACTTTGAAATTTTACTCTCAACGCGCATAAAGAAGTTTTACTTCAACAATATGTTACAAAATGTAACAAAAATAAGACTTCAAGAAAAAGAAATAGGATATGTAAATATTTATGGACTTTCGCTTTCGCTTTCGTTCGTTAGTTCGCTTCGCCCGCCGCGGGCGGAAAGCAAGGCAGGAAAAATATATTGTACTATTTAATTTTTAACCTTGTGGACTGCGGTAATACAACGGTATTAATAATTATAGAGTACCTATTCAATATAATATGAATGTGCAATATCTATTATCTATAATATCTGTTTTATCTGTTTTTCTTATATTCCTGCAAAATGTTAAAAATAATATAATTGTATACTATACATAATTGTGAGTATGTGATAGAACGAATTAAAAATATTTCAAACAATTTGTTCATGTACTTAATATTTATTTGTATTTTGTAATATAACATACTCTTGCAGTAAACATAAATCCTATGGACTATTTTTGCACGATATTTTTGAGTAAAATAAATTTTCAACACGCACGTGCGAGAGCATTAAAATTGACCAATTTTCAAACCTAAGTACCGAAAAAAAATGTTGTGTGGTTTTATGAAACCACGGTAAAAGTGAAACTTAGGCACAAAATTATCGTATTTGTACGATAATTATCGTACGGTTCCGAACACTGCTTTATACCTACTCGGCAGCCGACCGTCACGCGACATGCGCTACACAGACCAAAAAGTTTGAGACGATGTAATAAAAGTTTCACTTTAAAAAAACACATTTTTTTTTTTCAAAATTTCAGAGAATTTTGTCAACAAACTCTAGACGAAATATTTAAATACATAGTTACTATTACAATTAATAACTTACTAAATTTCGGTGGTTTTTCATCTGGTTTCTAACGCTTGCGCGGCGAAGCATGCGCTGATTACAGCAAACAACACGACAGTCACTTTGAACATTTTCCTGATTTCTGGCTTACGATTCCACGATCACGATTATAATATGAGATCATGTTTGACTCAATATATGCATTCTCTATAGTCTATAATTATCGATAAAGTGCAATTCTTATTTATTTGTGTGTAATTATTCTGAATCTATGAAATGCGCAGCGAATTTTCCCTTTTGGTTTTCTTTTAATTAAAGCTGTTTATTCATTAAAGGTTCATTATTTTGACATAATTTTCATACTTGAATCTAACTACGTAAATTGTGTCATACTTATTTTGTGTAATCGTAAGTAATATTTTTGTTATTTATTATGTGTAGGTATAATCACGTACGCAACACTCCTTGCCATCTGGGTTGCCTGGGAGAGATAGATTTTAAACAATAAGGTGTTACTTTCTATTTTAAAATATTATTGACTTTTTAATCTCTGTTCTGGTACATTTGTACAATTTATACATATAATAAAATCGTGGGAAAGTCAAAACTGTGCATTGAATATATACAATCGATATCGAAGTCAAAAATACGTTCTATCAATTTTTTGTTTTCTGTATGTATAAACCCAAAAAAAGTACTGCATAGATTTACTTATTTGGTACAGAGATAGCTTGAGAACTGAAAAAGGACATGGGATGAGTAGGTTTTATCCCGGAAATCCTACAGGAACGGGAACTATGCGGGTTTTTCTTTGCCTACGCAGGCGAAGCCACTGGCGGAAAGCTAGTTTATTAATAAATAAGTAATAATTAAACTTACTAAACTTTGGTGGTTTTGGGTCTGGTTTCATTAAAGCTTGCGTGGCGAAGCATACGCCGACTAAAGCCAAAAACACGACCGACACTTTCAACATTTTATCTCTCGTTACTGCAATACCTATGGAAATATCTTCTTTATATATTTTATATCTTTTATTAGAATTGTTGATAACAAAGAGACCAAGAATTGACTTAAAGCATAGGTACCTACGTAAACATTTAAATTATCTTCATAGCAGCTGAGCGTTAGGTAGAGAATAATAAATTATAAAATCGTATTGGAGATAAATCGGTAGAGTGCGAGTCGGACTCGCGATACAGGGTTCCGTACAAATAAGTTAGATTTTTTTAAGATATCCCTTTTTATATACCCCTATATATAAATATATAATTTATAATTATTCGAAAATAGATGTTATTTTTTTCATTTACCTAATCATTCAGGTAATTTTATAAACAAATACCACTATCACGGTTCATGGGATATGGCTCTATCTGTTTCAGATGGACGAATAGACAGACTGAGAAGTTTCGCCTCCCGTAGGGTCCCGTTTTCTAGGGTTCCGTATACTTAAAAGAACACAAAATGTTAAGCTATTGCATAGCTTCTATCGCGGGCCTTGAGCGCGGGGACCAAATCCAGAAATTGCGTAACGAAAAACCTCACGCTCCCCACTCCGACGGGCGCGGAGGCCACAGCTTGAAGGCATAGCATGCAATAGCTTTACCGCGGCAGTCCCCGAGTGCTACACGTCTTTTTTTGTTCATGGAACGTTTGCTATTTAATTTCGATCTCCTTTTTCTTGAGATGGTTAGTCTGTCTTTAGATTGTTCGCCATGGCTGGAAGTCGGTCAGAACTATTATAACGTTATACAGTAGGTATCACTACGCAAATGTCATAAAAATCACAATACGTTTTATGGCTAGAAATAATAGTCTGGGGAATGATTTATTTACTCCAGACTACGCTGCGTGTAATAATGACCAGATGTTTCAATAATTCTGGTTTAAATTTGAAATGTTTACGTATTTCACATGGAATCATATTATTATACACACAACAAAATCTAGGAATATATTGTATTGCATCAAATATCTAAAAATCTATCAAGACGATTGTGATATTGTAAATGGAAGAATTGCAACTCATTTCAATTTTCAAAGTCTTAAGGTAACGGCACCAGTCGTGGACAAGCATCCAGTAATGGACAAAATAAATATTAAATTTAAATATTAAGACCAAAATTAACGTTATATAATTTGGCAATACTTAAAATAAAAGTTTGGTTCTTAAGCTATCAAAATACGACACTTCATCTTATTCGGCCAAAATGTTTGAAGATGGCAGAACGTTATGTTTAGTTGCTGCGACTCGTTTCGAAGAAATCCGTTTTTACTAAGGAAATCCATAAGGAAGTGAGGACACAATTTTGGTTATAAGAATTTTTGTATAAATGTCAGCAAAATTTGATATAACTTTAATTTATAGTAGTTAAGTGTACGAAATATTACACGATTTAGTATCATGATAGGTTATGTTGTTTAAATAAAATTCTTCAGTGTCCATAACTGGATTTAATTCTATGGATATATCCATTTATGGACATATGTCGAAAATAAACTTTTTTTAAAGGTATTAATTACATGCGCTTTTCTGTATTGTCTTTTCTTTCTGATTAATAATATACCTATCACGACCATTTCAAACAAAGGGTTCCAATATTGTACAACAATTGTCCATGACTGGATTTGCTTTGGTTCCTATAATGGACATTGATATTTTTTGTTAAAATTACACTAATGGGTCCAACAACATAATATCTATCTAAACATGAAGAATATATTTTAGAACAATGGGTCATTATGTGCTGTGCGACTCGTTCTCGGCTTCATTCTCTGTCACTGCGTAGAGAAGTCGCATACTTATGCGTATTGTAACGTATCTATCATAGAGAGTTCTCTGATGAACTGTTTGGATCGCTGTCTGCTGCTAAATTCCACCACCATATAGCACACACGCTTAAATTTCATCCACACCATCTTGACAACCGTTTAAAAAAAGCTTTTTGCCTCGTGCTACAATTTGGAATCCATATCGATGGACCGATCAGATTAAGGCTGCTGGCGGATTCAGATTGGCGATTCACTTCACGAGTGCAGCGGAATGCCAGGAAACAGAGAGATATGGCGGAACATCGTGAAGTGGGTAACATCTACCCCCCCAAACCTCATGTTGACCACGTTCGCTCTGACTAGAGTGATATGACGAAGAAGAAGAAGTCCCAAAATGGATGGAATGGCAGTACTTTTTTTAGTTATATTTTTCATCCCTGACTTATTGAGAAAAAAAAACCCATATTGGTGCTTCTTAACGGACATAACTCGTATTTAACGATGCATTTGTCCAATTTTTGCCTAGAAAATGGAAATTAAGACTGTTTTAAATATTATAAGTATGCAAAATAATTAATAAGTACTATTTTTTATAAATACATCCCCGATTTATTGTATTCCAATCATCATTTTCAAGATTCTATTGATAACTATAAGTCTTCTCCAAGTGTAAATAACTGGAGAAACAACATTAGGTACAGTCCATAAATGGGTGTTCATAACTGGATGTTGTCCAAAACTGGGTGTCCATCATTAGATTTTCACTGTCCAACACTGGTGCAAAAAAGTGGTTTTTTAATTTATAAATAACTTCATTATTTATGCATTGTAATCTTTTTTCTAACATTGGTTACGTAAAACTAACATTGAACTAAAGGTATAACTAAACAATATCCAATAAAGTTAAAAAACCTACGAGAAATTTGCAAAAAACTTCAATTTTTTCCTTAATCTGTACACGACTGGTGCCGTTACGTTATATAAAAAAGATTTTGATTTAAATTTATTTATTTCGAATTTAGATGGAATCTAAGATGATAAGGATCTTCATTTCTTGCTAAACATCTATAAATATTAACTAAAATTGGCAAAATACTTATATATAATGTAATATTTATATAATCATACATCTATATAATATACTAGCTGCCCGTTTTGAGCCCTGCGTATATTGTCAAATTCTGTATTCCTTTGTGTTGCCATATGCATTTTCTGCCGTGATGATTATGAACCAAGTCAAACCAATATTCAAATGTTTATTTATTCAACTACTGTAAAACAGCTTTTGAATCGTCATAACACACTAGCTGTGCCCCACAATTTTACCCGCATTACTCCGCTCCTGTTGGTCTTAGCGTGATGATATAAAGCCTATACCTATAGCCTTCCTCGATAAATGGTCTATCTACCTAATAACGAAATAAATTTTAAAATCGGACCAGTAATTCCTGAGATTAGCGCGTTCAAACAAACAAACAAACAAACTCAGTTTTATAATATTAAGTAGGTATAGATTTTGTCGAATTCTATTAGATGAATTGAAATAAAAAAGTGAAGATTAATCAATATGAATTTTAATTAGGACAGCACAATAAGAAAAACAAAGTACCTACTGGTTTTGCCATAGAAATCTAAATAACAAGACACTAGGTTTTTTGCCCATAAACATTACGACCTACGAGTTGTTTTGAAAATGATTTTATTTTTAATACGATTTGTTTTTTAAAATAAATATGATTAGTAGGAGCCAAGAAGCTTATATCTAAACACGTAGGAGCCAGAGTCA
>CAJQZM010035924.1:67194-78852 GCA_907164665.1 Colias nastes | reverse complement strand
AATACAGATTATAATAAATTATGCATACAGATTATGCATACCTCACAAAACACAATTGCTTCCTGTTTCCTCTATGAAATAAATGGAAAACAAGCGTCATTTTAATACAAAAACCCATTTTGTTAGTTGTTACTTGCTATCTTATTTGTTTTAAATCTATTTTCGCTTGAAATTTTATTTGTTCGCTTGAACGCGCTAATCTCATGAACCACGAGTCCAATTTGAAAGTATGATTTTTACTGTCAGATAGTTCATTTATCGAGGAGGGCTATAGGCTTATAGAGCGCTATCATCACCCTAAGTATATAAAAAAAACTTGATCTCTTTAATAATGATGCATTTAAGCGATATTTCAATTCAATTCCTTCTATAAAACTAAATTTCTCAAGCAAAATTCACGATGAAATTAGTTTAACAACCAGGACGATTCCACATCCAGTCTGCATGCTGAATATTTATAAAGCTATATAATATGGATCTGGCTTCGGACATCGGTGTAGACAGGGGCTAGGAAAGTAGCGTGTTATTACGACTTAACTGGCTGTTTTTCCCGGCTTTGCCCGGTTTAAAGGGAAAATGTTAATAGCTGTCTGTTTGCCAATCTTTGCCAAGGTTGAAAGAAATATAGCCCATTTTGGGTGGTAATGATACTTTATTAAAAACTTTTCGCCAGCCCACGTAGTCAAAGGAAAGCCTGCATAATTCTCGTTCCCATGGGACTTCGTCAATAAAATCTAGCCAATGTCAGGTCTCAAACTATCTTCGTACAAAATTTTATCAAAATCAGTTCAGTGATTTAGGCGTGAAGAAGAGACAGATAGATTGACCGACATAAAGACAGGCAGAATAACTTTCGCATTAATAATATTAGTTGGACTACTTGTGAAATAATTTTGAAATTATTCCTAGTTATTTTACAATCTCCAAACAAACTCACAAAAAAAGTGAAACACTTATATAATTCCGTATTTATAAATTTACTTTGAAAAGTAACTAAAGTTTACTTACCACTATCACCGCTTATTTCGGAGCCAATTTTATTTAAAGTAGGCTAATTTACATGTTTAGTGCTTGTTATGAGCTTCCACATTTTTTATTTATGAGTTCATAGTATTATGGTCGTAATAACTTTGCGAAAGTTTTACTTAATTATAATATAGTTACCGCACATAATAGAGTAATTTTCTCTTAAAATAATTAATTAGTAGCTTAAAAACTACACTTATTTTAAACATGCTTTTTTCAGGCAGATATAATTCGAACTGTGTACACTTAGCAAGGATCAGTGACAATAATTTCATGAATTTATTAATCAGCAATAAATCACATCTTCTATACTAATATTATAAAGCTGAAGAGTTTGTTTGTTTGTTTGAACGCGCTAATCTCAGGAACTACTGGTCCGACTTGAAAATTTATTTCGGTTAGATAGTCCATTTATTGCGGTAGGCTATATTATATCATCACGCTAAGACCAACAGGAGCGGAGCAATGCGGGTGAAACCGCGGAGCACAGCTAGTAAACAATAAATACAATAATTGCTAGTTTCTCTAACAATATTCATCTCTACTATAATGCAGTTAAACCATGACATATTCACATTTATAACAGAATAAAGATTATAAATCTCAACACTCCGAAAACAAATGGGCCACCGTTGACATGACGTCATGACATGGGTAAGGAAGAATGGCTAAAGAAAAGATTTCGCGATTACATACATTCCGGAAGGTGAAAGTTTATAATAGCTATTGTTCTTTGTGGTGGTGATCTTAAATAGGGTTTGGTTTAGGTGACTGAAGGGAATTTGTGTTTGATAGGAAAGAGGGAGAATAACATGACGTATTGGATAAATACTTAGCTACATTTGATTAGGTTCTATTTGAAGAAAATTGACGAAGATAATATGTCCAAAAGAATATAAAATTATTGTTTGTGAATAAATGTGAAATTATTTTAAGTAGGTATATATTTTTCGGTATGGAGTGTGTTGTGTATCACAGATCGAATGAAGTATTAATTAAAACCGATGTTTTATTTATTTTACTAACATTTCACTGGTTTAGAACCAACGCAAAAACGCAAACAAATGCAGCAAACACTGTAAACCTACATGCATGTTTTTTTTCTACTTCACAATAATTTAATACTAACTTTAATGAATAAAAATAAAATATTTTAACACATAAAATCGAGTTTATTTTCCCCAAAAATACACAGACAACAGGTTACACAAAATTTGTCCCTACATAAACTTTTATACTAAACTAGCTGCGCCTCGCGGTTTCACCCGCGTGGCTCCGCTCCTGTTGGTCTTAGCGTGATGATATATAGTCTACAGCCTTCCTCGACAAATAGGCTATCTAATACCGAAAGAATTTTTCAAATCGGAGAAGTAGTTTCTGAGATAAGCGCGTTCAAACAAACAAACAAACAAACTCTTCAGCCTTATAATAGTAGTATAGATAAGTCCTAATATTAATATCGTGAGAATAGTAGCATAATACATGATCAGTTTACGATCGAAGAACATACATACATACAAAGTTCCCTACAAATACGAGAAACTTCCCATTGCAACTTGTTATAACTTTCCAGTTTCCACCTATAAAATTCTTGTAACAGCATAAATTTTATCTGAGCAACTTATAAGATCCTACATCGTTTAAACTTCGCGACTTTCAAAGACATGTTCACTTTAATTGTGCTACTTTTCGCTTGAATGATTACGTGATTTTATCTTTGCTTTATTTTACGCTAAATTATAAATTTAAATATTCAGAAAGATAGAAATACACCAATACACGCAACATATTATAATAACGATAGAAAAAAACTACAAATTAGTAAAAAAAGAGCGTGCGTGCCGAGCATACGTGTCAGAAGCGAAACTTCTTTCGCAAGATTCAAAGATAAGCAATTCAAGATCAAAATCGTCGCCTTACTTCATGACGTGACGGTATTGCCATGTCGTGACCTTGAAATTTTACTCTCAATGCGCCTAAAAAAGTTTCACTTCAATAAATGTATGTTCATATTTTAATAAATAAAGAAGAAAAGGTAGATAATGAATGACATTAACGCATATCAAAATTATTCGCAAATATTACTTGTTTAACTTTAGAGTTAAGACTATTAGGTAAAATAATCTTGTAATGTTGTAAGTTTACATTAAATTGCGAATTCTAACAAAATACATTAGTTTAGTTATCTACTAATGAGTAGAAACCTTCTAATTAATTCATTTGCGTTATTCAGGTCTCTAATTACTACATGCTTAATTAGTACTCTTGTAAGAAAGGGCCAATTTAGACTTAATAAAAATTTCATTGTTAACTATATAATGGAACTAGCGGTCCGCCCCGGCTTCGCCCGTGGTACCTACATGTTTAAACTATCCTATCTCTCAAGTTGGATCGAACTGCACATGGTGTGCGAATTTTATTATAATCGGTTAAGTGGTTTAGGAGTCCATTGAGGACAAACATTGTGACACGAGATTTATATACATATATTAAGATAATAGGTATACAAGAAATGTTTTAAAATTATCTTTAAGGTGATATATTTTTTGTGGAACTTAACTCAATATAATTTGTTTTATTGTTTTCAATTGTCAAAAAAATGTTTTATAAATGGTAATTTTCGAGATGCTGTGCAGTACAAAATATACTGTAGGTAGTGAGTAATTTATCATTTTACTAAATAAACGATTTGTTTGTGCAAACAAATCTTCAATCAGCTTTCTGGTATCCCATTGCACTTCCTCGAAGCGGCGTAGTTTCTACTAGTTTATCTGTAACATATTAAATAACTAACAACCCTAATATTAACCCAATTTGTCAATGAGCATGTAATAACTGTCACCATACCATCCAACTCTACCAATTAACGCACGACACATTTGACACGCGTGCGTCCGCGTCGACCGCTCAACGCGGAATGACGGCGCTCATAAATTAGCGGTAGAAAATTGTAATTATACCCGCAACAATTTAGAACATCAGTATAACGAATGCCCGCTGCAGCTATGACAAACGATGAAACCGATATTGCTAATGTGCGTGATTAATCTCCTGAGCTTGGCGTCTCGTTGATTTAATTTTGTTGTGTTTTGAAACGACTGCTCACTTCAATGATGGATAGAGTGGAAGTTTGAGTGTTATTTTTAGTAAATATAATCGTTGCTTATTTTCACTAAGTTGTTGTGGATTGTTGAACTCACGATGTCAGTTGATGTTGAGAAATAGGGGCCGGCCGCCGGGGTAGGTAGGTACTATCTTTTACCATCACATAACAATTTTCAAACGTCTCAGAATGAAGTGTTAGAATTGGTCGTGATAAATATGTATTATTGAATAAATCATCTTTTAAATCTGATTTCTATGTAAATACAATAGTGTCTCAATGAATTATTTGCCTTTTGCTTACTTTGAGTTTAAAGATTATTATCATTCGTACATTATTTACGAACATTCAAAAATCAAGTATACTGCAGAGGTACAAATACAAATAATAGTGAGGTTGAATGTATTCAACAAATAATATATCACCTCTTTATAAAGGAAAGTGCCTTAAATTCCAGAATTTGCGCCAAACTCAGCTAGCATTATACAAAATTATGGAGGTGGAAGAATTTGAGCTTTTGGGATTATAGCCTTTAATATATACCCAGAGAGGCAATGTAACGTAATGCCTAGAATTTAGATTCAGGTTAGATATCCTGGATGATTATTTACACCTACTTTTGTGTTTAAAAGGAGAGCTTAAAGAGGGAAGTGGTCGGTTAAAATGTAAAATAATTAAGTCTGAAGATGGTTTTGAAATAAAATTCAAGTTAAAATACTATTAAGTATATTTTTAAACTGTAAAGGCTGTGTATAAATAAATTGAAACAAAGTTTTATAAATGTTTAGTTTAGAATAAATTCAGCGAAAACAAATATGGGAGTAAAAATTGTTAAAAATAAAATCATCGTAAACCATTTTATGTTTCGTTTTTGCCATTTTTTTAATTGTTGATCACTTTGCATTTGTCATAAAAATACATACATAGAAAATATATGAGTAGGTATATTTTGTACCAAATTCTACATAATAAAAACTAAACCGTTAAAATCAAAGTCCGGATCGCCTAAGCCGCAATTTAGGAAATTTATTCCACTGATTAGGAACGTTGGTGAAATATATTTTATTTTTATTACTTATTTAGACCCGTAGCGGCACTTAAGAGACCATTTATGGGGTCGTTTTGGTTCGATCATGTTAATAATTTATAATTAAAATTCGACAGCGGTTTATAAGGGATATTATGTATTAAATCACATCCACCCACACACCCAAAAAGACTATCTGTATAAAACATAAATATCCTCCTTGGTTGACCTACAATATAAAAATGATGATGAGGCGCCGAGATGTGGCTCAAGATGCTTTTCGACGATCTAAAAGGTCTTGTCATAAAGCGTTTTACACTGATCTTAAAAAGTATGTAAACTCGGCTATCTTTCGCGAAAAAACAGTATACTTTGACACTTTCATCAATGCTAATATTAAAAACCCGCAAGTGTTATGGAAACATATAAAGGCTCAGGTTAATGTCAAACAGAGGTCAGACCTTATCCTCCCAACGCATCTCCGCGACCCAAACAAATTAAGTGCTCATTTTCTTGACATACCTGGACACGATCATGTACTACCCCAAACACTTGCGCGATATCAACATCATCGTCATAGTGACGCTTCTTTTAATCTAAAGCCAGTGTCTCAGGACACTGTTTTAAAAGTTTTACAAGAGTTGAAATCACAAGCCATTGGTGTTGATGATATATCACTAGACATGTTCCATCTAACAACGTCTATGACCTTAACGGTGCTAACGGACATCGTTAACAGTTCTATATCATCCAGTACCTTTCCAGCATTATGGCAACATGCACTTGTAAAACCTATCCCCAAAAAAGAAAATCCTTTAGCTGATAAAGACCTCCGCCCGATAAGCATTTTGCCATGTCTGTCAAAGGTGCTTGAAAAAGTTGTGCATAAGCAATTGATGGCGTATCTTGAGGGCAATAATATATTGCCTGAATTACAATCCGGTTTTCGTAAGAACCGAAGTACGGCTACGGCGTTGACTGACGTGCTGGACAATATTTTGAGCGCGCACGATGGTGGCAAGGGTACGTTGTTGGTGTTGTTAGATTACTCACGTGCTTTCGATACTCTCAATGTGCCATTGCTGTTATCCAAGCTAACATTCTACGGTTTCAGTACGCAGTCGGTGGCGTGGTTCAGTAGCTACCTCAGTGGTAAACGGTGCCAAACGGTTGCCGTGAACAAGGAGGACGGATCAGTTTCATTTTCTCAGTGTACACCAGTAACCAGGGGTGTACCTCAGGGATCTATACTCGGTCCGTTGTTGTTTATTCTCTACAGTGCCGATATTTTTGATTGTATACAGCACTGTAAGTACCATGCCTATGCTGATGACATTCAATTATATATTTCATTTGATCCCTCACAGACAGCAGCATCAACCGCAAAACTTAACAGCGATCTAGATCGTATATCAGCTTGGTCTCGCGAGAACTCACTGGTGCTTAATAAGGATAAAACAAAATATATGGTTTTAGGCACTCCTAATATGGTCCGTAGGATCGAGTGTGAGAACCCAATTATTTTCATTGAAAATAATTCTATAGAACGCGTAAATGAGGCTCGAAATTTAGGAGTGATCTTCGATGAAAACCTTCGTTTCGAAAAATATGTGAACACAACTATAGCTAATTGTTTTTATCGTCTTAAGCTCCTGTATCGCATTCGACAACACCTAAACGTCAATGTACGAATCCGACTCTGTGAGAGTCTGGTACTCTCCAAGTTCAATTATGCTGACGTTATGTACGGTCCAAGGTTATTATGCCGTAGCAAAAATGCGATACAGCGTGTTCAAAACGCGTGTGCGCGTTTTTGTTGGGACATTCCTCCCAGGACCCATATTACTCCGTACCTGGTAGAGGCTAGGTGCCTTAAAATGGAACATCGTAGGCGGTTGCACCTCGCGTCACTCCTTTTTGGAGTGGTTATAACAAAAGCCCCGAAATATCTATACGACAAACTAACCTGGATGGGGGAAGGCAGCGCCTATGAGACCCGTTCCTCATTTCGTAAACTTGCCATGCCGAGGAGTTTCACAATTTCTTTCAGGGGAAGTTTCAAATACTCCGCAACTAAGTGTTGGAACAACCTTCCACCACCAATACTAAACTCCAACACATTACACTCTTTTAAAAATAAATATAAAAAGCACCTGTTACAGGAGTTCAAAATCCAACCTTAGTTGCGTGTAGTTGCGTATTTCTCATAGGTCTTAACATATTTTATATTATTTAGGTATATTATCATTCTATCTGTATAGGTATTACTTTATTATGTATTGTTATTGTTTAGAAATGTGAAATTTATTTATGTGTATGTATATCTTATTGTCTTTCTTTACATATTATAATTAGCTGTAATATTATATTTGCGAACGTACTGCCGCTCCAATCACTACAGAGA
Organism: Colias nastes; assembly: GCA_907164665.1. Lineage (NCBI taxonomy): Eukaryota > Metazoa > Arthropoda > Insecta > Lepidoptera > Pieridae > Colias > Colias nastes. The sequence continues at coordinate 71,292 of CAJQZM010035924.1, read as the reverse complement.
GGGGCCACTGAAAATCAGTGTTGTAACTGTGTTGCAACATATACTGAGTGGCTACCTGGTTTGGCTCCACATACTGTTTCTTTTATTAATTTTTACTACTTATTTTTTATTTTACTGTAGTAATAAGGTTGTAACATATCGTGATTTTATTTGTTTACTTGTTTTCTTTTTTTCAAACTGTTTGTTTTCTGTGTTTACATTGTTAATTTATGTTGTATTTGTGGAGTCAAATAAATGTTTCTATTTCTATTTCTATTTCTATTTCTATTATGTAGGATTTGTTTATGTGTGTGCACGTTTTAAAGGTTGTCGAAATTAATCATGTCCTTCTTGGTGCTTTATTTTAAGATCCTGTTCAACTACAAAGAAACAAACTGATTCGTAATAACATAAAATATCTCGTCTTCCAGCAAAAAGCAGGACATTCCAGAAAAGTAAATTGCATAATAACACGATTACAGCCTATCCGCCGTCTAATTAGTGCAAACGTTCGACGTTGATTACAGACGGAAAATTTGTTTTTAATTAGCGCGCACAGAGCACTCGGCACACAGAGATTTACTAGTTTACTAGATAAATGTTTGCTGTAGCTATGCAGGTTTAGGTTTAATTTACGATGCAATTGCGTAATTTTTCGTTTAGATGTGTACATTAAGAGAGAAAGTTTAAATGAACCTTGTCTTTAATAATATCTAGTAACATTTTCTAAATCAATCGACCACTTAAATAAAGCTTTAAAAGTTATTTACGTTATTAAAACAAATAATAAAGTATTATTTCTAAGAATTTTTAAACAGAAATTGAACACAGCCTTACACAAATACGTTTATAAAACACAATTGCGCCATCAATCTCCAACATTCCAATCAACGAAATCGAACAATTACATTCATTTCCTCCAACTCATTCATCTCACCAATAATACACCACAATACGAAACTACTCAAACCTTTTAATTCCACACCTAACAAACGAGCCGAGCCCGAAACTTGCGTCTATCGCAAAGCCTATTAAAACTTGTAACAAAACCGGCCAAACACTCAAACTCAACCATTTATTTATTCAATTAGACTTATTTTAGAAGCACATCTGAAAGCAGTTTCTACGGAGAAGAATCGTCAAGAAACTGCGTAGATGATCTTTTAAAATCATATAGTATATCAATATTATATATCTATATATATATATATATATATATATATATATAATCAATATATTATATATTCAATATTACATTTTAATTTTAAATAATAATATGTACATAATGATGATGCCAAAGAACTGTGCCTGTGGTTCTTACGGGACGACGTTTCATGGATTTTCATTTTCCATATTAAATATAATAAAAATTAATACATTGCTCTGTTGATAAGTGCTCTTTGGATTGGAAGAATTAGTTGCGATTACACAGTTATGTCATTTGTGACGTCATTGGTGCGTGAAATGTGTCTCCGGGATTAATAATTAAATCGTTTTGTAGATTTTCGGAGAATGTTCTAATTTATTCGAGACGTGATATCTCGTGTTAATGTTTGATAAGACATGATTATTGTGTGATTTAGGAAACTGTGTCTAGATTAGATTCTAGAGGAATTAAAAAGTTTGTATATTTTTTTTATTTGTTTTTCAATTAAATTGTTGCAATATATAAAACCTAAAATGTAAAATATACCTATGATTGTTGTATATCTAGAAATAACAAAGAATTTTTATTTTAATTTAATTAAAAATATCCCACCGGCACTGCCACCCCTCATACAGTCCCTTCATACAGTCTATAAAAAATTATTCATCAAAAATTAATCTGTTTAAATCTTATAAAAATCGGTCTGTGTGATTTAGTGTGATGTTATAATATGTTGAAAATAATGTGTATGAATAATATAATTTACATAACTACCGCAAGAGAATTAGATAAAACCACAGTAAATAAATAGTAATACCGTTTAGTAATCTATGGTAGTAGTGATAGTATTATCATTAAAAATAAACAAAACTGTGTGACATTAAATATCTTGTTACATTAATAAATAGAATTGGCCTTCACTGACTATAATTATTTATTATTACACTAATAATTAATGTCATATCATCCCGAAAGAAAAAATATAACCATTAGGTTTACGCCACAAAAAATAAGAAGCATTTTCAGGTTCGGATTGAAGTTTCTTGATTCAATAAAAACTTCTCAATTTCGGAGTTATGTAAGCACATGTAGTATCGTTAGGTGTTTTACTTTTTATTTACTTGTATTTGAAATGTATTTTTAACATACATAATAAAGGGAACAAGAATACATCCCAACTAAGAAAGGAAATTGTTAATAAAATAATTCTAAGTGAAACAGACTTGTAACATCATAGTTAATCATATTCAAAGCATTTTTCAAATAGTTATTACTACCAAGAAGATTGGTCACTATTAAAATTACAATTATTAGAAGAGTACCCATAATATTTATCACTTTAAAGAAAATTAAAATAATACATTAAAAAAAAAAACCATTGAATATGTTCATTAACAACACAATACCACCCAAAAAAATGAGCTGTACTTTCCAAAAACAACTTCAGTTTTACAGTTATAAGGTCCATACAATACGGTCATCAAAGTCCATACATTTAACACAGGTGTTAAAGTCATTGTTGTAAATTCGTTGACAGCACTTGATTAATAATTGGAGTAAGTTGATAATGAACAACAATACTTGTCGAAGTTTCTGCGCTCGCTGATAATTGAATTTCAGTAACTGTTCGTTAAACCGGTTTCATTAATTGTCGAAATAAAGTGTCAAAATATGATGCTGTCTGCCATTTTTCTTTTCGAAATAATTGGAGTTATTCGGAACAATGGGTGCGATTTTTGCTCGTTTCCTTGGTATGAATTGTAAAATTATTTTATTTTGGTTGGAGGAAATGATTCTGCAATTGTTTTATAGGTATTTTTGTACGTGATTGCTCTTGTTCGATGATAAATTTAAAATCATTTTTAGTATTTGGAAAACTTTCATTACGAAGGATGGTTAATGGTTTAGTTTTTGCTTTTTGTTTGTTGTTTTTTGCCTTCCAATAATATAAAAAAAAATTCATGCTGACCATGCTGACTAGATGTTTTATACTTCTCAATGCGGTATAAATTGGAATGATATTTCTAACTGCAGGAGTTCATTATTTTGCACTTAATAACACAATAGCATCTATCATCGATCATAATTGTTAAACATATTTTTTTTTTCAGAAACAATAAGCATTACAAATATATTTTTACATTTAAACTCTTCATTTTAAAACTCAAACTCAAACATTTATTTATTCAATTAGACTTCTTATAAAAACAGTTTTGAATCTTCATAACATTTTTTGACATTTACCATCTATTCGGAAAGCTCTAATTGCTCTTTTATACCTATTTCAATATTGATATCAGCTGTATACCTACATAATTAATCTATATTCATTACCAAACCACTACACACATTCAAACATTACACACACTTAGTATTATATGAACAATGAACGTTAATATCTGCGTTAAGATTTATCCTCTCGCAACACAATTTCCCCTGTCAGGGTTGCCACAAAAGATTGAATGCGAGTTTTGTCAGTCATGAATTATTCCCATGCAAACAACTTTATATAAAGGCGGAACGTATTTGCTGATTGAATACGTTATCACTGAAAAAACAGGTTCGCAAACGTTCACAGCGTTTGACAACCTTTGAATGGGTTGTTAAACTTGCCCTGGTAGTGTTTTTATAAGATTTTATTCCCCGTGTGACGCAATTGGTGATACATTTTTTTTTCAGAACTGGTCACTGCGTAGTGGTAAGCTACTACCAATGCCCATGAATTTTATTTATTTAGGACAACTTGCAAAACGGACACGATTACATGATTACAGATATAAAAGATACGAATAGAAAGCCGAGTTTTGTTTTAATTACAAATTGCCACGGCTTGTTATCGGACAGTTTTGCCAGCTTATAAAAATAAAGGAGCTAAAAAAGGATTGTAGTAGTTCTCGTAGTGTGTTTGTGTTAATATTATTTTGTACTAGATTTCCGCCCGCGGCTTCGCCCGCGTTTTCAAAGGAAAACCC
>CAJQZM010035924.1:48556-67184 GCA_907164665.1 Colias nastes | reverse complement strand
GTTTTTACGTGAAAGAGTAACAAACATCCATACATCCATACATCCATTACATCCATACATCCATACTTACAAACTTTCGCCTTTATAATAGTATTAAGAAGATTAAGATATTAAAATGTTTACCTATCCTTTTCTACCTAATAGTTTTTCTAAGTTGTGACTAAAATAGGAGGTTATAAATTTAGAACAAAAATTATTAATTCTTCCATTAAAGAGACGGACGTTTTTACAATCGTAAAATGTAATGTAATAGTTCAGTAATGTAACTCCAAATCCCATTACCAAAGCGAGTAAAAAACCACCCAAAACGCACGAAGTTTTTAACCGCACATTGCAATGTCAGAAGGGATAAAAAATTCACAATATTCTCTAAGAATTTTTAGCGCGACTATAATCTATTTAGCATGCGCTGTTTCGGGGCTGTCACAAATGTTAGCTGCGAGTAACGTATGTAGTTGTTTTGTTCAACGCCTGTCTGGTTGCATATGAACAGTTGTACGTACTTTGTTGGATTCTGTGAACAATTAGACTGGAACTGTCTTTTCTTGCTTTGTGGAGGTTTTTTTTTTTTTTTCAATCATTTATTCAAGGCTTTTGAACGAATGTTCATGGCAGCCCCATTGTAACAATCAACTTACAAACTAAAAACAAATTAATAAACATAATATATATCTAAATAACAATGAGAACGCCTAGGAGCCAGCGCTATACGTTGAAAGAAAATCTCCCACCATGCCATACACCAACCCTGCCTCCTCCGAGCAAGGGTTGGATAACGAGCTACAAAAAATTCCCATATTGGCCCGCGAAGCATCTAGCTTTTGAAATAATTCCACACGTTTCGTCTCATTCCGGACACACTCCACAAGCACATGATGCACGTCCTCGGTCTTTCCACAAATTATACACAAAGGAGACTCTATTTTACCCATCATATGTGCAAAAGCTCTTAATGGCATGTGCCCGGAACGCAATCTATGTGCCAACACAACAATATTGCGCGGTATATTTCCAACAAACCAAGGAGAACGATGAGGCTGACTTTGCATAATTTTGTACCAAATACCCTTTGTTTTTGAACGGACATCAAAATACTCGCGCCACTGCTCCAAACATAAAAATTTAAATTTAGGTAAAAGTTCATAGTGATTCGGAAGAATATAAATTTCCGAACCGTCACTGATTGCTGCCTTTGCCAAACGATCAGCCTCCTCATTCCCTGCTAAGCCAATATGGGAAGGTATCCACTGCAGTTTTACATTTATATTATTTTCAATTGCCTTATTAAATTTACTTATAATATCGTATGCCATAGGATAGCCTCTAAAAGTCCCATTTAAACAATGCAATAAATGTTGTATAGCGCTTTTACTATCACTAAGTATAACTACACTATCCTGTGCCTTATAATTATCTAGAATATGGGATAAAGCTGCTGATATAGCAAACAACTCCAAAGTCATGATACAAACAGGCGACGAATTTTTATAACAATCTTCTACTTTAGAAGTAACATCGATATAAGCACAACCAGAGGGCAGCCCGGTGCCCTTTGATCCATCCGTAAATATTTTAAAACAATGACTATACTTAATATTAATTTCACGAACAACTTCATTTTTTAAAACCAATGAATTATAATTTTTTTTTGAATCCCGTATACAATCCAAGTAATCACATATATATTCTTTAATATTTGCTCCAGGGACCCAATTTTTAAACCGAAACAATTCTAAAGTGTTAGAGGTAAAAAGCCTCTCATCTTTAATTTCTATGTAAGTTAACGCCAACAGTGGCTGCTTTTTTCTAGACCAATAATTATTTGTACAAAGAGCACCGAGCTTATCCAAAAGACTAGTAGCGGGATTATTACAAAAAGATTTGGCTTTAAGACAATATTTGTAAGCTAAATATTTCCGACGTATAGCTAGCGGAGGTATACATATTTCACTCTCCATTACGTGCACTGGCGTGGATTTAATAAAGCCACCAATAATTCTTAACGCTTGATTTTGTATTTTATCAAGTTTAGAAACATGACATTGTGCACTGTTGTCGTATAAAAAGCTACCGAAATCAATTCTACTCCTAATGATACTTATATATAGCCTTCTTAAGTGCTTAGGATGAGCTCCCCAACCGCTACCAGCTAAGACTTTCAATATATTGATGAATTTTTGAGTTTTGCCGCAGATTTCATTTATGTGCCTACCCCAACGTAAAGAGCGATCCAGCCAAACACCCAAATATCTAATATTTTCATTATATTTTAAATCTAAATTATTGATTTTAAGAGTAATATTATGTTGTCTTCGTCCCCTGCTAAATAGGCAAAAATTTGTTTTATCTACCGATACCTGCAAACCTATATCATGAAGTAAAGATACTAAAATATTTAATGCATTTTGAATGTCCTGAACGCTATTATTAATAACGGGATTACTCGAATATATCACAAAGTCATCAGCGTACTGACCTATTCCTACACTAATGGTTTTACTAATCTCAGCAGTAACCAAATTAAAAAGAAGAGGAGATATTGGATCGCCTTGGCACAAACCGTTAGACGCCCACCTAACCAAAAGATTACTACTACTACAGCTATTATTACTATTATCATTACAGTAATCAGAATTATTAATTAGTAGATGTCTCTCACTTAAAAACTCCCAAAAATAATTGCACATTTTATAACCCACATTTAAAAGGTCTAATTTTTTAATTACGGCTTCAGTAAGAACATTGTTATACGCCCCTTCTACATCAATGAAACAAGCTAACGTCGGTATATTTTTAGTAAGACCAATCTGAATTGACGAGACAAGGCAAGCTACTGAATCTAGACAAGAACGCGATTTTCTAAACCCTGTTGTATGAACAGACAAAATACTATTTCTTTCCACATACCATTCTAATCTTTTACCAATCATATTATGAAATATCTTACATATGCACGATATTAAGGAAATAGGCCTCAATTTGACTTCGCTATTTAAATTTGAATTTAACTTAGGTATAGGTACAATTTTAATATCCCTCCATTGTTTAGGAATATAGCCAGTATCGAATATATCGTTAAAAATTTTAAGCAGATGGCGTTTACCTATTTCCGGGAGATTAAATATCATAGAATAAGTAATACTATCATTTCCTGGGCACGTGTCTTTCTTTTTGAGACACACCTCTAACTCTTCTAAACTGAAAGATGATTCAAGTAAATTATTTACCGATGATAATTCTGGCTTACGTGCTTTGACAAAATCAGGAGCTAATTTACATAGTAATTCTTGTAAATCCCGAGTCGGAGCCCTAAATCGGGAATTCCGATTACCTTTGATCCATTTAACTTTATGCCACATATCTGATAACGTAGTTCTTTCATTAATAGAATCGCAAAATTTCTGCCAGTCAATAGACCGAGCTTTTCTTAATTCAGATTTAAATAATTCATTTTTACTTTCCAATATTGTAAGATTATGTGGAGTAGGATTTCGTCGAAATATGCCTAAAGCTAATCTACGTTGGGCAACTAAATGAGAAAGAGATGGGTTCCAGTATGACTTAGGCTTGAATTTATTCTCAGGGTCAATGCTTACTTTTACAAATGGAATATGTTTGTCAGCAGCTTCATTTATAATTTCAACAAATCTATCGTAAACAGCTTGAATACTCTCAGATTCTATACTATATTCTAGTAACGCGAGTTCGAGAGCCCTAGAAAAATCTGTCCAATTAGCTTTTTTAAAATTTCTCTTTTTAACAAAGTGGCCAACACCCTCAAAATTTACAGAAACTTTAATTATCATGTGGTCACTACCCAGATTTTCATTCATTACACCCCATGTAAAATTTGCAATAACGTCAGACGAAACAAATGTAATATCCGGAGAAGTCTCTTGTACAAGGTTATTAACTAATTTAACTCTAGTTGCGGTTCCTGTATTCATAGCAATAAAATCATTATCTAGTGAAGCATCTAACACCTGAGTATCCCTGACATCACTTTTCGAAGACCAATTTGTATGATGCGCGTTAAAGTCTCCGGCTATTATCGTTTTATGTCTATACAAAGAGAAAAGTTCATCCCAATCTGATTGAGTTGTTCTAACTGATGACGGACAATAAATGGAAACTATATTTTGAATAAATTTACAATTTAATAATTTTAAGGCTACTGCTTCTATTCCAGGATTTTTAATGTTAACATGATTTACTTCAGTTATGATTGATTTGTGAACTAAAATTGCTACCCCCCCATATGAATCAATTCTATCCTTTCTATGCATACTATAATTAGTCATATTTATATTTATTTCCTCATTCAACCAAGTCTCGCTTAAGATGGCTATATGTATCTTATTCTGTATCAACAAACATTCTAACTCTAACAATTTTGGTTTGATGCTTTGCGAATTCCACTGGACTATGTTAATGAAGCGCTGCTTAACAGGAACGCTATCCATGACCGAAAATAGATAGAAGATTAGAGAAGAATTCTCTTCTTCTAAATAAATCCGCTACCAATGGGTAGCACTCCTCAAACATTACGCTTAACACGTCCTTGAATTTCTCGCTCAGCATTTTTCTTGATAAAATAATGTCTCTTAATCTATTAAGTAACCTAATAAAACTAAAGTTATGCTTCTCTCTGGTTTCATAATCTTCTCCATTACACTCACTTATTTCCTGATCTACAGTTTTCTCTCTATCATCACGTTTTTTCCTGGATTTATTTTTCATTTTTTTTTTAACTTCTTGTCCCTCTTTCACTGAAATGTTCTCTGACTCCTTATTTAAAAATTGATGATCGTTAGTGTACTCCTTATCTATATGTTTTTTATTCTGGTTTAATACCGCTCCACTGTACGTTTCAACATTCCTATCGACGCTCATATCATTCGGTATATTTATACTTGTATTCTCCACTATTGTATCCTGACTTCCTAAAGAACCTGTTTTCATCTTCTCTGTATACACCATCAATGCTTTTTTATATGAACAGTTCTCCACGCTCATTATACATCTTAACTCTTTTTCTTTTTTAAATTCTGGACATATACTTCTTTCAATCGCCATATGTGGACCGCCACAATTTACACATTTGAAAAATGTTGTGTCACAATTCTCGTGGTTAAGACCACACTTAGGGCACACTCTTTTTTTATGTGGACAGAATTTTTTAATATGACTAAAGCGCCAGCAATTCGCGCACTGCGAGACTGGAAATGTATACGGTTCCACTATAAAACGACAACCGTATGCAGAAACATAAGGCGGTATAGCGGTACTCTTAAAACAAATGCGAATAGTTTCACTGTCAACCCATATTCCTTCACTATTTTGACGACGTAAACGCCGCAAAGACGCTATCTCACTCTCACATACAAAAATTTCTTTTAACTCTTCTATACTTGTGTCTAAATCTACTTGCCTCACTATACCATAACAAAATTTCAGCTCATCAGTTCTATAACATCTCCAATCTCTCTTAATTAATTCTTCGCATTGTATTAAAAGGTCAGCATTCTCTTTATCTCCAAAAGCAATCGATACTTTATAATTACTTTTAAATTTAATTCTTACTATATTCTTAATGTTCAAGTCCCTTAACAGTTTTGCGAAAGCGATTTGTTTAGGAAGTTGATCTTTTGACGTCAAAGTTACCTCATATATTATATCCGAACATTGAGAGTGAATCGAACTATTGTTCGTTACCTGAATGTCGTTTACTGCATTTCTTTTCGACTGCTTCTTAATTAACCGCTTCGATTTTCTATTTACCTCAATGAAATCATCATTGTCTAAATCACTATAATCTCTCACCCGTTTACGATGTATTGATTCGTCCGAAGACATAACCGCAGACATAGGGTGTAAACCAAATAGTTCGCCACCCGATTCTTCGTTAAAAACACTACCGCATGGTTCGATCGCACACGCATTGTCAGACATTTTTATACGACGTTAAGCGCCTGCGCGTAAACAACACGTACAGCTCACACGGCTGGCGCCGAGCGACTGTGTTTGTGGAGGTTAATTTTATATGTGTGAAGGTATGTGAATAAATAATACTTTTTTGTTGAAATTAATATATTGGTATACAGAAAAAATATATTACATACGCCTGTATGTAATATATTTTATACATACAGGGGTATGTATGTAGAATATTATCGGAATTACAATATGTTTATTATATTATAGTAGTGATATCTTCTAGAGCTTTACAATATTATTATTTAGATATAAATATTTATGTTCTTATGGTTATGGTAATAATAAGGGCTTTTAAATACTACTATAGCTAAGTCTTTAAGTAAATTCGTAAACTCATTTCCTTCTATCACCGATTGGATTTCAGTAATTATGCTACAGTTTTACGCTAATTTCTAAAAAGTTTTGAGAAAGTATTTTTTATTATACCTACTAAAATAAAATAATCTATTATACCTATGTAAAATAGCTCACCCAATTTAAACAAATTCCCTTGCGAAGCAAATGTATTGAACGTAAATTATTCAATCTCACCTGTCATTTGGTGGCAGGTACGCTATTTGTCATGCCATGTCACACGTACCTTCTACTTGATGTTATTTTAATAATTTATTACAATATTAATAGTATATTATCTATTAGATAGAGTATTTGTCATATTTTTGTAGCATTTTAAACAGTAAGTGATAATTTTTGCAATCAAGCGTTATTGTTATTTTTATATTTTAATGCACCTTCAGTCAGCTTATTATCTAGTTTTCTCCCAACGCGTACACGTCTTACATACACTTACAAGATTGTCTTAAAGCTCTTTTTGCCTGTTACCTCAAGGTTTTCTCAATCCAAATAATGAAAATTTGTAAAAGAAAAAAATACTTTTTTTATTATTTTGTTTTACATTCTTACTTGGCACAGTAAAGAATAAAAATATCTCTCTTATATTGTTTCAGAAACGATATATTTGACAAGTTGACAGCCAATTACAAAGAAGCACAGGTAAAAAATCATACAATGTGGCTAATGGGCCCCTACACAATGGGCAGCGTTGGGCGAGAGGTAATCATGATAGTGTAGAGGGCCTGAATGTCTATGATCTGCCGTCATTGTAGATGTTTATTCATAATCGCCGTAATGGTGGCAAGCATCAACCATCATCTGTTGGGCCAACGCTACCCATTGTATAGAGGGCTCGTAATATGTCTGACATTGACACATGTTCTGCCAATTTGCTGGCCTTGTATTAGGCATGTCAATTATGCGTGATGGATGGTCTTCTATTAACTAATGGCCTATACCTACATAGAATATGATTTGTTTAATGAAAATGTTGATAGGTTTTGAAGCAGTAATAGAATTCTGTTTTAGTTCAATTTAGGTATAAATTTACGTACTATCTTAAAACAATTTAAGACCTAAAATTGAAAAAATATAATAGAAGAAGAATAAAATACAATAGAAGTAGTTAAATCTACAAAAATGTACTAGGTAGGTACCATTTAAATTTTCACTTGTCTTAGTAGGATGAACTAAAAATTTCATTTAGTCATATTTTCTGCAGATTGACGAAACAATTATATTCTAATCCTAGTAATATTATCAGTAAAGATAGTAAATTGATTGGTAAAACGTTCTAAAAACTATATAAACAAATGAAGTTTTTAATGCGCGGCAAACAGCACAGAAACGAAAGATCTCTTTCGATTTCTGCAAAGAATGTTCAGAATAAACTAAATTGGTTTTCTTGGCTCGGAATTCCTTTGGTCAAGCTCTTTTACTTGAAACCATCGCTCATGTGCGTGAACAATATTACTTTGTTAAAAGAAAAAGGAATAAAAGCGAGTTATTTTTAATTAGTAGTTGGAGGCTGACATGTTACGAATACACTGACAGAACAAATGTATGTCTTGTAATTGATTTTTGCTTAAGTTATTTGAAGTAATTTGTTTGATGTGGTGATGTTCGTTTAGACTTCACGTTATAAAATGTTGAATATATTATCATGGTACAAACTTTTATTCCCTATTGGGATAACCCATTTTGGGTACAGTTTTTCACAATCCTTTTTTAGCGAATGCTTACGTGAAAGTGGCTATCTGCATGACAAATTTCAGCCCGGTTTCAGCATCGGTTCAGTAGTTTGGGCTGTGCATCGATTGATCAGTCAGTTAGTCAGTCAGTCACTTTTCGTTTATTATTATCATTTTTTTTCTACAGATAACGTATATAATTATTCTTCAGCGTTTTTTAATTTATTCCTAATTGATATTTAACCAATTAAAATTAAATTTTATCTAACAGTACTTCTGTAAGGAACGTTAATTGTCTCTTGAGACTGACCTTTTTAAAGAGATCTTTAACTTGTTATTGGAAGGTCATAGAGTGGGCAATTAGAACAATTAAATGTAGGTAATATTTTTGGAAATGGTTTTCTTGATATTATGTAACATAATCTTTAGATACCAGATGAAGAGTCTTAAATAAGTTACATAGTAAGAAGTTAAATGATATGGATAAATGAACGAACTGTTGAATTTTTATTATTTGAACAAATAATATTTATCACAATGAATTAGAATTTATTTATTACAACGTAGAGTTGTTGGTGCAAAGAATCAGCATTCTAAAGTATTTTTTCTTTAAAATTAGAACATTATTTATTAAAATTTATTTATTGGTTAAAAATATTAACAATAAATGGCATAATAATTTTGACTAGTAGATACTTATTTCTGAGTAGCCGAACAAAATTTTTTGGCGTAGTTAAACTTCGAAAGTTGGTTAATTTATGATTTAAATTTCGTCTTTGTTTAAACAAATAAATTAAGGTCGTCAATTATTTATATTTTAAGTATAAAGAATGCATTTCATTTCTAACGTTGCAATAAAGACTAGTCGCATTAACGTCTTCAATAAGAAAAACGATCAATACCTATAACAAAATATATCACACCAGGGAATACTCGAATGTACTCTAAACCTAACTCCAATTTACGCCTTATAAAATTTTACATTATAAAATACACGGAAGACTGTATTTTTCAACAAAGCCCTGTTAGGAAATGTAGCGGATTTTATATATTTTATAAGGCCACAAGAATTGTGTAAAGTTTCGACAGCCTTTGTACTAGGCTTGTATTATGTTTTTGACGGCTTACATGTTTATATTTTTAATGGAATGTACGTGTGACGAGGGATATATTTTTCACTTGTATACAGGGTAGAATTTTGTAATAGCATAGCATGGAACCTCTTATTTTATCAAGTTTGTTTAAGGTATAACTTGCTATAACGATCGATACAATAATAGTACAGGGTGTAATTTTGACAGAATTTAGTTGTTTCGATTCCCGGGTGTGGCAAGCAATTTTTCGAAAATCTTTCAATGCACTTTTATTTATTTTCCAAAATAATGGAACGTTTCCTTTGAGTTAAATTTTCTATCTACATTTTTAAGGGTGCTTTTAAAAAATTTCACCCTGTATATTAGAATAAGTATTTTATTTACCGGAAACCGATATTATTTTCTTACATAAAGATATTTTTTAAATACGTACACGTATTTTTTCCGGGAAGTCTCATTTGCTAGAGGATAATCTTCGTTCTGATTTAACCTTTTTCGAGGGCACTTTCACTGGCTTACATAATATTATTACATCTATGAGTTAATTTATCATTATATTGCGTTACCTACCTATATATAATAAAACTTTAGTCTTCTACTTATATACTAAATGACATAGGATTTCCAGCAAAAACTCATTATTAACAACAATTTTACAGAAACATCATCAAATGTACTCAAAAACGCCACCTCAAATAACGTGAAAATCACAACAATTAGAAGTAATTAAAATCCTTATCAGAACGTTAATATCTCATAAAGAAACCATAAAAAATATACAACAAACCTACTTGGTAGAATTAATGGCGTTCTTAAAACCATTAAAGTGTACACACCATTTGAGTGGCAAGTTTATGACTCGTCCATTAAATAAGTGTAATTTAGAGTATGGTTTTGGTGTAAGTGTTGAGAAATGGCGAGAAATTGATTGCGTAAAATAATCTTAGAAATTCAGGTGTAAATTTAAAATATTAATGTTATATTTAAAATTAAAGAAACAGGTGTTTTGAGTAGGTGTATAATTAGTTGGTAGGTCTTTCCTTCTTTTTTGATAGCACCGTGATATATTTATTTAACAAGATGGATTTCAAAACCTTATAACTTTACACGATTTCAGACTAATACATTATGGTGGTTGCACGTCTTCAAACTTTTATTAATTGTTGTTACTAGTAACTTTGGATACGGGTTGAAGTTTTATTGTAAAAGCTGTATTTGAATCTTAAAATATATATTTGTAGTTGAGGAAATGTTTTCCCTTCCCTTCTCCCCATAGTAAAGTACTGACATGATTATTGTGTTGATTCATATCAAGAAAACAGGTATGTAATATTGTACACCATACATCTGCAATTATACCCTAAATCGACAGACATTTCTTATAGAATAACATTAATTGTAACATGTAGGTATCTTGATGTTAAAAGAATATGCTTATAACAGAAGGACGCGTATACTATCAATATTGAAATTTAATCTCTTTCACCTTATAACATGGTCACCCTTTTTATCTGATGATATTGCATTTTACATTTCAATAGCTTTGAATTTTTACCCCGTTTCAATTCGTAATAATATTCTCGTGGCTTTCTTATAACCTTTATTAGTGGTTTCTATTGATCTGTCTAGACCTAAGTTTTAATTATCTTCGTATATTGTCTTACATTGTTTTAAACTTCAAAGGTTTCTTCTTAATATGAACATTTAAAATAAGTAAGTACATAAAAATGAAATGTTTATTTTTTTAGACTTTGCCAGATTTCTTTAAAACGTTAAAATGATCGGAATTACGATATACTTTGTTTGTTTTTAAAGACAACAATATAAACCTTTTCACTGCATAAACATAGATATTAGTGTGTTCAAAACTTTTTATTCCGATGAAAGCAGCTAATATACCTATACCTAAATGATGTACATATTTATTTTGATAAGAACAAACAATTACATAATCTTAATCAATAATAAATAAATTTTGCATTCAATTGTTAGTAAAAGAGTGTAGTATTAAATAATCATCTCTTTGTGTATTATCATCATAATTTTATAATCCTTAATAAAACTTCGGTATTATATATTTGCATTAAAGTTAACCAATATGATTCTACGCTATGAACATAGCCTAGATGCATATAAAACAGCAGCCAAACCGATTCAGTAACTTTCAAGCAACGTACGTCGAACTTCGACTTCCAACTTTCTGATTTATAATATACTAGCGACCCGCCCCGGCTTCGCACGGGTGCAATGCTGATACTAAATACACTACAGAAAAACTGTGAACGTTCGCGTTGTATATAAAAACATAGCGGCCCGCTCCGGCTTCGCACGGGTATAAAATATATAGCCAGGCGGCCGGCCGGTGCCGCCGCAAACGCTACGTCCCGCAATTTTTAAATCTGTAATATCTTCGAAAATATTCACTTAAATCATACGATGTAAAGGGCCATATAGATCTATATTAAATGAACAATGTATTCAAGGTATTTAATTGGTTAAGGATTAATGCTGTATTGGTTAAAATCGATTCGAAAATTAGCCATTATTTGTCGTAAAAAGTAAATGACAAAAAAAAGTTATTGTGGGTTATCCATAAGAGATAGACATATACCATCGCGGACTTTTCTGTAGACCTTTTCAATGTGTATAATACTTAGTACATTATTTTGATAAAACTCGTAGGGTTCAGCCTGCGTTTGCAATGTAAGCGGAAAAAATGTAATTTTTTACGACATCACATTAGAAACCTCAAAAATAACAGTACTTCTCCACTATTTAATGGATGTTATTATACATATAAACCTTCCTCTTGAATCACTCTATCTATTAAAAAAACCGCATCAAAATCCGTTACGTAGTTTCAAAGATTTAAGCGTACAAAGGGACATAGGGACAGAGAAAGCGACTTTGTTTTATACTATGTAGTGAAGAGGATGAATTAAAACTGTTTACTTTAAAATCATTTTGTAAAGTAACTATATTTGAATAGTTTAGTACGTATGCAAGGTTTGTACTATAGAAATTAAAACTGGATAAATATGATTAAATAGATTTTTCTAATTGAAAACACTATAATTTTGGGAGGATAAGAAAAACACAGGGTATTTTTAAAGCAATTGAACCCACAGTCTCTGCTAAAACAGGGTAAGATAGGTAACAGGGTAGATTCGAACATATATTTTTAGACTAGCTGTACCCCACGGTTTCACCCGCATTGCTCCGCTCCTGTTGGTCTCAGGGTGATGATACATAGCCTATAACCTTCCTCGATAAACGGGCTATCTAACACCGAAAGAATTTTTCAAATCGGACCAGTAGTTCCTGAGATTAGCGCGTTCAAACAAACAAACTCTTCAGCTTTATAATATTAGTATACTTAGATTACATTTAGAACATTAAAAAAATTGAGTACAACATTTTAAACAATACAATCAATAAAGAACAATAATTATTAAACAAAAATACTCATATCTACATTTCATTAAAGACAAAAATAAATAAAGGAAAACCATTTTCCCTTGTAATCCAATATGAGTGCTCTATCGAAGATATGAGATATTTGCAATAATTTTCCGATACCGTATTATTATGATCATATTTTACTGCATTTATTCTTGATGCTTTTATTAAGCTATTGCATAGCTTCTATCGCGGGCCTTGAGCGCGGAAACCGAATCGAGAAATTCCGTAACGAAAAACCTCACGCTCCCCCACTCCGACGGGCGTAGGTGTGGCTTGAAGGTGTGGAGGAAGGAAGGTGGAATTCCTCCAACGAAAAAGGGAGAATTCTCGACCAGTCTACTCGACTGGCCGGCCGTTAAGGCCCCAATGGATGGTGTCGGAAAGTTGTATAATATATAGCTCTGTAGCGAAAAAATTTCGCTTGCGCGATTCAGAGCGAGGTGTCGCTACAAAGGCCTATCATGCAATAGCTTTACCGCGGCAGTCCCCGAGTGCCACACGTCGTTTTTTATTTACATTGCATTTTCTCTCATAATAATATGTCAGATTATATTTTCTAACTAGCTCACCACCCGCGGCTTCGCCCGCTTTGTCTAAAACCTAATAAATTATATACTAAAACCTTCCTCTTGAATTACTCTATCTATTATAAAAACCGCATCAAAATCTGTAGCGTAGTTTGAAAGATTTAAGCATACAAAGGGACATAGGGACAGAGAAAGCGACTTTGTTTTATACTATGTAGTGAAGATAATTTTGTCAGTATGTTTTTAACAAATATTTTCATTTCAAAGTTCTTTTGAATTGAATTAGAGTTAGATTATCTATTGCAGCGTTTGATTTAAAAATAAACTTTTAATGTTCTGAAATATTGGCAGTTGAGATCATTAAAGTTAATAGGACACATTGTACTTAACTATTTTTTACACTTCGTTGCTTCTCTTATATTATTAGTCTTTGTATATTCCCTCAACATCAATTACATTTCCAAGAAAAAAGTGGACCGTTCTTAAACCATATATTTTTTTCTTGATAAATTAAATACAATGCATGAGCGAGAGCGAGAGAGAAGTTTGTTATTTAAAAATTCCACTTCTACTTTAAAGATATCCTTAATTTGATGTTAGCCTTAACACCTATATAGATATTTATATTGTAAATTCATTGGAATAAACTTGCTTTTCTAGAAAATACGAACTAATCCAATATAGTATTACTGATATAACCTCAACAATCGATATGAAATCACGATTGTGATCTAAGAAAACCAATCAAATGCTTATCTGCCAATTTCCAAACGCAATAGAGATACGTATACCTACTCATAAATATTTATCTTTACTGCTGAAAGATACAATGGAGTGCCATCAGATGTTTGGAGGAAATAAGATTTCTTATAGCGTAGTTTATGGATCTTGCTATTTAGGTAAAGGGTTAACATTTGGGTTATAAGTACAATAAATACGTGTTATCACTACATAGTATAAAACAAAGTCGCTTTCTCTGTCCCTATGTCCCTTTGTATGCTTAAATCTTTAAAACTACGCAACGGATTTTGATGCGGTTTTTTTAATAGATAGAGTGATTCAAGAGGAAGGTTTTAGTATATAATTTATTAGGTTTTAGACAAAGCGGGCGAAGCCGCGGGCGGTAAGCTAGTATGCAATAGGAGATACTTGATTTTTTGTTTCTTACGATTTAAATCAAGAAGTACTCGACAGATTTTAAAAATCATATGAAAGGTTCATCTGTACCGACTGACAAAGGATCTACTTTATTTATTCATCCCTGGGCGATTTGGTGATAAGAGGCTATATACTGTACTATAGTGTATACGGTATACTAATATAATAAATGAGAAAGTATTTTTTGTTTTTTTTTTTTCCTCTCTCTTTCAGGAAGCAACTGAGCATTGTGATGGTATAATTTTTGAATTGATATAGGCTACTTTTTATTGAGATAACATAATATCTCGTTGATCGCATGGAAATTTCTTTTACCACGCGAGTAAAAGTTACTACGAAATAAGAAATATTACCGTATCTAATAAATACTTAATGATCTAAAAATTTCTATCCAGTAAAAGGCTTTATCTAATTTGTGTTATAGTTGATATTTAGCTCTAGATTCATTTTAATATCTAAAATAGCCACAACACATCGACCCACATTTAAGCTCTACTGTGGCTCTTTAGTTTATAAAAGGAAACGTCAAAATATCAACAAAAACATTCTTTCAACAGTTTATTCGCTGACCGAGAGTACTAAATAATGCAAGTGGAAGCCATTAACGCTTTTAGCCCAAAGTGCTTTTGAATTGATATAGGATGAAAATAATGTATTGTGGGGATGAAATTTTGCGAATAACTCTTATTTATGACCAATTATTTTGGAAGAGTATCGAGTTTAACGTGTGGTTATTTTGATTGAGTAAATCGTCAGGCGGTCCCGATAAGGCGAAAGACGCGGGTTCGAATCCCGCCACGTAATTGAATCTATACTAATATTATAAAGCTGAAGAGTTTGTTTGTTTGTTTGTTTGAACGCGCTAATCTCAGGAACTACTGGTCCGATTTGAAAAATTCTTTCGGTGTTAGATAGCCTATTTCTCGAGGAAGGCTATTAGCTATATATCATTACGCTAAGACCAACAGGAGCGGAGCCACGCGGGTGAAACCGCGGAGCGCAGCTAGTTTTTCAAATTCTTTTAAAAAATCATATTGAGTAAATATTGTTGCGTGGGTTGCGTTTCTTAGCTCATTGGTTTTGAAGAGGTAAGTTTTGTGGTCTGCTAAACTGAATTTTAATATATTTTTTCTTCTTCTCCAGGTTCAGAATTCTTTGAAGCTCACTACGTGCACAGTGAAAAAGACATGGATTGTAAATTAAAACTATTTGAAATTGAAACGATTGAGAGATTTTATTTTGACCCAATTACCAGACAATCACTTTTTTCTAGTTGAAATTAATGTTTAATGAAATATAAGATATTTTTTTAATTTATAATTATATCAGGTGATTATGTATATTAAGCTGCTATTATAATAGTAGTAAATGGAGCATTTTTCGTAGATAGATTTTAGAAAAATACATTCCTAAAATGAAAATAACTAAAAGGAATCGCCCCCAGTGATACCGTTTTTAATACACTTTATTATGAAAATATATCCTAACTTACGGTAAAGTATTTTTCATTGATTCAAACCATGAAAAGGGTTTAGCAAAGTCGCAGTGTATAGCTAGTAACATAAATTATACATTAAAAGACCCAAAAGAGGATAAAACATGTGGAATGTGATACCTTTAAACCGTTTGATGTTTTTGCAATGAATCTGTTATTTTGTTTCGTGATTCGTTCGATTTAATTCGAATAGTTGAAAGGATTGGGCACGTTCTAAAACAGTATAAGTTAAAAGCGATAGCGGGTTTATTATTTACGACATTCATTCATAAAACTTAAAGTAATATAAGAAAATTACGAGCACAAAAGGCAGCTAATAAAAAAGTAAAAAAATGGGATGATGCGGTTATAAAGGCCACCATTGCGATAAAAATTGTGATTATTTTATTGAAATACTAGCTTTCAGCCTGCGGCCTCGCCCGCGTTTTCAAAGAAAAACCCGCATAGTTCCCGTTCCCGTAGGATTTCCGAGATAAAACCTAGCCTATGTTGCTCAGTGAAGATGCAGCTTTCTAATGGTGAAAGAATTTTTGAAATCGGTCCAGTAGTTTATGCGTGAAAACCATACATACATATATACATACATAATCTTTCCTCTTTATAATGTTAGTATAGATTAAGACTAGGTAAACCTCTATTTTTAAGAATAGTTAGACTTCTAGAGGATTCGGTTATAATTGACCTATAACATGCCTATAACCTTTCGAATACATTGATTAGGAAATGTTACTTTACCACAACAAACATAGTACACTATCATTCATTTGTATTGGAATTCGTGGTGAATGATATATTATATTATATTCAATACTAGGTTTCCGCCCGCGGCTTCGCCCGCTCAGTCAAAGAAAAACCCGCATAGTTCCCGTTCCCGTGGGATTTCCGGGATAAAACCTATCCTATTTCCCGGGGTAAAAAGTAGCCTATGTCCTTTCTTAGGTATCAAAATATCTTTATACCAAATTTCATGCAAATTGGTTCAGTAGTTAAGGCGTGATTGAGTAACAGACAGACAGACAGAGTTACTTTCGCATTTATAATATTATAAATATAATAATATATAATATACATATAGTATGGATAAAATGAATTATCCAAAAAAATATAGATCTAAAAATTAGAAACTCATAAATTGAACCACAGTACTAAGTTCCGAAACTGATTTAAGCCAGTGCTGAATTTTAATGAGTTTGGAAATTATTTATTTAAGGACATGTATAACTAATAACGTATCTCATAATAATTATTAATGTCTGTTTTCATTTCGACTTATTAAGCGAATATTTAGCTTTTATAGCACATGCTCATACGAAATCTTTGGACGGGGCCTTTTACTAATTTTTTTTTAAAGTGACGTATTGTGGCGATTTTTATCGAGAAGAATACCTATTATTATATACAAAAATGTTAAGTTTATGAATTATTGAGGCTTAATAGGCTATTGTTGTGTTACAACGTGTTTATTTTTATATTTTTATGAGATATGTTTGTTTTTCTTAATTTATAAAAGAACTCTGTCGAATTAGGTTAACCTGTAATGATAGTTAGTTCTATGTGTAAATAAATAAATAAATAAATAAATACCTATTTAATTATAATTATTACCTATTTAATTTTCATTATTGGTAGGTTTATTAAGTGTGTATTATCAAACCCCAGCAGATGTTCTACGTATGTAATTTTTAAAAGAACTTTCCAAAATTGTTAAAAGACTGTAATAATAATAATTTTCGTGAATCCGCAATTGTTTAGGTTTAATTAATCAAATATAAAATACGTGTGAGCTGATTAATAGTATTTAAATATATTATTATGTTGTATATTTTGTGTGAGAAATTAACTTGAACATAATAGTGATTAACATGTAAATTAAAGTTTATGAATCTTGAAGAGAAAAATAAATTTTAAATAGATATATACAGATTTTTAAATGTAAAATAAAGTAAATTCTGTGCATAAATGAAACGCTTGTTTTATTCACCACTAAATGTTCATTTTAAAAGTTTTAATACATTTCGGACGTCCAATTCTAGTTACAGAGGGTAAATGGAAAAATTTTGTTCGCCAAACTTTTTCGACGCAAAAATTAGTTCTGCTCATTTCTGCTTATAATGTACGAATAACGAAACAATTTTTGTCAAAGTGTTTTTGTATTTTAGGACACTTCTCTTGAGTATTTCCTAAATTTACTGTGATTATGAACTGAATAATTATTTAATAATTAGTATTTGTATTAATAACGTTATTTATGGTTACAAATCAAATAATTGTAGTGTATTTAATTAGACGGATCGGGCTGACGGATTTGGCAAGCAGGTAGATGTTAGAACGTTAGGCATCCGCTAAGAAAGAATTTTGATAAATTCAACCACCAAGGGGATAAAAGTTTGTACAATGAAAATTTATCTTTTCCACGCAGGCGAAGCTGCGGGCAAAAGCTAGTATTATATAAGAAAGAACTTGATATAATCTGTTTTAGAGATTACCGTTTCCTCAAAACAATATACAGAATTCACAAACACAGTCTTTCCATATTGAGCAAAGGGAATACATTATGTACAATTTTAAAAGTGAAAAACAACTTAAAAATTGTCAACACAAACTTGAACTTTATCATTAGCAACAGACATCAAAGAAATTCATAATTGCAACATAAGTTTCCAATTATTTCACAAGGTTACAGTTAACGATCTGAGTCCCGGATTCAAAGTACGTGTATGTCTTTTAGCAGTATTATTTGTGGAGGAAGGAAGGTGGAATTCCTCCATCGAAAAAGGGAGGATCCTCGACCAGTCTACTCGACTGGCCGGCCGTGAAGGCCCCAATGGATGATGTCGGAAGGTTGTATATATGCTCTGTAGCGAAAACATT
>CAJQZM010035924.1:7488-48546 GCA_907164665.1 Colias nastes | reverse complement strand
TAGCGAAAACATTTCGCTTGCGCGATTCAGAGCGAGGTGTCGCTACAGGACTCCCCTCCGAGACCGGAGGTCGTAGTACGAGTTGCCTCGCCAGTGCCAGGTATGTTCCAGTGAGTCGGAACAGGAAGCCGCTAGTTCACAGTGAGTCGGAACTGAGTGCGGTGATGCTGCGTGTAATGCTCCAGTGAGTCGGAGTATGCAGTGAGGGTGGCTGTGGAGCTGACCAAGCATGCGCGATCGCACATGGTAGTGGACAGGACTCCATTTGAAGCCGAGTGCGCTGGCTGGCGGGCGGTGATCGTAGGCGGGGAAGGGATAGGTGAGCATGGACATCATGGATGGACAGAAGGAGTTGTGAACTGTCAGGGGTCACCACTGTGGAGGAAGGAAGGTGGAATTCCTCCATCGAAAAAGAGAGGATCCTCGACCAGTCTACTCGACTGGCCGGCCGTGAAGGCCCCGATGGATGATGTCGGAAGGTTGTATATATGCTCTGTAGCGAAAACATTTCGCTTGCGCGATTCAGAGCGAGGTGTCGCTACATTATTCCCAGTTTGGGAAAGTGATGGCGCTAGACGATCTATGTATCGCTGTCACTTTTCCACTTCGGAAATTTTCCATTTTATTTTTCAATGTGTTTAGTAGCCGATTTACATGCACTTAGTAGCTAAGTGCTTAGTACTTGTCACAGCACTAAGTTTCTACATTGACAAGTGCAAAGTAACCGTTTACATGTAGGAGCTAGTAGAAGGTATTAAGAACTAGCCATTCCAATTGCCACTGGCCGGTACAGCTTGTCAGTTGTCACTAACTGCCTTGTCGAGCTGTTAACACTAGATACACTTACTACTAGCAAGCGACAACTTCACGGATTGGTATCGACAGAAAATATGTTTTATTCACAAACACTGATACTAAGCTCTTATTACCGTTTGCACTTTGGAACTTAGTATTAGTGACAAGCACTAAGCACTTAGTTACTAAGACCCCATAACCGGGTCATATAAATGGTACAGGGGTTGGATACGGAAAGAATTGACATTTCATTATAATCAAGTCACGTACGAAAAGCACCCTAAAGAAGGGCAGGAATAAATCCCACGGACGTACAGATATAAACGTGGATTTGCATACATAAATATTCGACTTAATATAATCTTGATAGATTGCAGCTACAGGTCTTTTTGTGTTAATGGATTTTCCGAGTTCAGTTCAAGTTGAGTGTGTGTCAATTTTGTATTGATGTATTTTCGGATATGGTTTACTTTTTTAAATGTGAAATTGGATTTTAATTTGCTTGAAAGTAACTTTTAACCGAGTTTGGGTATAACATGTATACTATTCTAATGTATTAGTCCAAATCCCTTCAGGTTCGATTCTTTCTTGAAATATTCTACATATAAAAAATAACTTGAACCGTATAGTCTAAACGAGGCTCCAATAACAATATACCTTTAAAAAGTAATTATTTCCTATTTTCATTTTTTGCTATTTATAAATGAAGTATACATAACACGTTTTATCTAAATATCATAATAAAAAAATCACACCAAAACATACACGATAACATCGATATCGACATCGACATTACGAATCCATTCTATACAGTATAGTTTCAAACATTCGCAAATGCGTGGCTCATGTATATAAACAGCTAAATATCAAATGTCTTTGAATAGAGTTGACGTTATCTACAATACCCGACCGTCTGTCGAACTGCTCGTTAAAACATGGATATAAAGTACTGGATATGCTTTATAAACTTTATACGAAAAAAAGTTCAAAGGAAGGTTAAAGAGCCTTATGCTATTATTAAAATTTCAGAAATAGTCATAAAAACTTTAAGGGATGGAAGAGTCTTTTCGTTAATAATATTTTAGAAATATGTAGTTGTTATTATAAGAGTATGATATACTCCCAATGAATTTATACTCTTCACTTTACGAATAATATAACATTGAAACGCAACAGTTACAATAAACGTATCTAAATTCAACATTATATATTTAGAATGAATATGTTATCAATTGTAGTCGGAAATCTTTCATAGCCCCAGTACAGCCTTTCTTATAAGAGTGCTTAGAAAGTCTATATTCAGAAGGAAATAATTAAACATGAAGAATATAATTACAACTGAAGCGTTCCCTGAGGTCTATAACAAGATCTGTGAAGGTCAAGGTGAAGATTATAATTTAATATGTACATATTAAAACATAATATAAGGTTTGAAATTTTCGAATTTTACAATATAAAGAACTACTATTTTATTGTTAAAAATATAACATAGGTAGCTTTCCACTCGCGGCTTTGCCTGTCATAGAAAATCCCGCATAGTACCCGTTTTTTTTTTATGTCAGAGCAAGCAAAGGAGCAGGTGGGCCACCTGATTTTAAGTGGTCACCACCGCCCATAAACACTTGTAACACCCAGTGTTACAAGTGCTTTGCCGGCCTTTTATGGACAAATAAGCTCTTTTCTTGAAGGCCCCAATGTCGTAGTTGTTCGGGAACACCGTTCCCAGATTTCCGAGATAAAACCTATCCTACGTCTTTTCTCAGGTCTCAAGCAACTCTCTTTATAATATTATAGTAGTTAGGATTATTATAATAGACAGAACGTAATAATAATCACGTTAATATTAATTATTAGTGCTTTCAGTGCATTTTCGCGTACTAACTAATAACGCAAAATAATATTATACCGAAAATAATTTCCAACAATATCAATTTTCTCTGTATTACAACGTTATTTCAATAGCAATAACAAAATAGTGATCCTACTCGAATTACGAATAATTACCTCCGCTATTAATATGTGTAATTAATTTTGATAATAACAACGCAAACATTCAATTTAATATTTGTTATGATAGGAAATCATTGACCATTTTCTCTACAAAATTAAAATTATCATTGCATAAGCAAATAGCAGATAGGTACTCTTTTTAAAAAAATATTCAATGTACAGATATTATGTTTTGGTTACTATTCTATTATATTATGTATAGACTAGCTGTGCCCCGCGAATTGGTCTTAGCGTGATGATATAGAAATAAAGAAAATAATTCAAAAATACGTACCTTCTAGATCTCTAGATCCTTGATAAAACTCTGTAGACAGATAAAGGACATTATGGTACGGGAGCTACCAACGTTTTAAAAAAAGTCATTTTAGTATAGTTGGGTTTTTGATATGCTGTTTCTCTTGCTATTTCGGTTAGAGTCCGGGCTGTCTGGCTGGCGGTAGTGGTTGCGTTTATTAGTGCGCATCTTATCTGCACAGGAAGATATACTTAACTTTAGTCATTTTTTAACGCGTAATTTTTAATCTTTTGCCTTTAGATAGATCCATCAGACATAATTTTTTTATTGCAAGACGTTTTATTCGTTGTTAAATGGGTGCCATACGCAATTTTTTATTTAAAATAATTAAAATGTCATCGAAATAAGTGAAATTACATTTAAATTGAGGATATTTTCCTGTGCAGATAAGATGCGCACTAATAAACGCAACCACTGCGGCCAGCCAGACAGCCCGGACTATAACCGAAATAGCAAGAGGAACAGCATATCAAAGAACCAACTATACTGAAATTCTCTCTTGTCAACGTTGCTACCTCCTATACGATTAACGGTAGTTAGTTTATCATATTGTTGTGTCAGGTTTTTAGAAGCATTACGGGCTTAACGATTTAAAACTACCCTTGTGGCATGTTGGCTTTATTACCTTTAAGATTACCATGAAAGAATGTAAACTGTGTGCATTTGCATTCTTTTAAATCCTGTAAAATGTTTATTTTTAAAGGTATAAGGCTTGCTTAAAACCACGATATGAAAATTATGATTGAGTTGTTGTAAATACAATTAATAAGAGAATGACGTAAAAAAATCATCTGTAGGTATATTAATTATGTATTTATTAATGCATAAACATTTCACGTTAGGATATTAATCAATTGGCAAAAGCATGTAATCTTAAACAAAATAATAGAACTGAAATCCTATCCTACTAATGATATAAATGCGAAAGTTTGTGAGGGTGGATGTATATTTATGTATGTTTGTTACTCTTTCACGCAAATACTAATGAACGGATTATAATGAAATTTAGCAAACATATAGAAGGTAACTTGGATTAAAACATAGGATAAGTTTTATCCAGGAAATATATTTACCTAATCGATTTATCCAATTTGAGAACGCGGGCGAAGCCGCGAGCGGAAAGCTAGTTATCTATAAACGCATCACGATCACAATTTTGTGTTATTTTTAAATTAATTACAGTCGTACATAAATACTGCAAAGATAATGAAATAAAAGCATTAATAATTGTTGTGTGTGTACTTTGTCACTAGAATCGTAATAAAGTACTTTGTTCTGCACTAAATTATAATATATTAGAACCATTCTCTTGAAAAAACGCATTCATGCGTAGTTTTAAGATCTTTACATTCTAGCTAGACATACAGCGTGAAGCTACTTCTATAAAATAGTACTACGAACTGATTAGTAAGGATTATTAATGAAATAGAGATCACCTATATACAGCTTGTATCATTATACTATTAATTATGCCATTCAAACTCAAAACTCAAACTCAAACTCAAACATTTATTTATTCAATTAGACTTCTTTTAGAAGCACTTTCGAATCGTCATTACATATTTTTAACAATTACCACCGATTCGAAAAGCAGTATCTATGGAGAAGAACCGGCAAGAAACTCCATAGCCATTAAAAGCCGACTTACCATTAGTGGTGATCTAACCCCTACTTACCTTCACAAACACTTCATAAATCGAGCAATTCAATGTTGTAATAATTAATCCCTGTTTTTATTAAACAACTGTTTTGTTAACTAATACCGCATTTTGTAAACACCATAAAAACTTTCTACGAATTCCACTTATTGTATTTTTTGTACGAGATAAAAAAACTTAAAAAATGAGACAGTCGAATTAAATTCTCGTTGTTTGAAGTTAGTTGAAATTGGCTCTACTATATTATGTGACTAGATAATATTAAAACTAGGTTTCCGCCCGCGACTTCGCCCGTTTTATCTCAAACCTTATAAAATTAAACAAGCTTCCTCAAAAAACATTCTATCTATTAAAAAAACCGCATCAAAATCCGTTGCGTAGTTTAATCATACAGAGACACAGACAGAGGTTCATACTGATATCGTACCGATAATTCTAAAAGTGCCTGTATTTAACTCATATCGTTACATGAAACTAATGAATCCATAATTAATTACGTGGCAGAATGGAAAGTGAATTTTACCGCAAAATCCATAAGCTTCTAGAACGAGATCCATCGGGAACGGTATAATAATAATAAATACACTTTATTTAGCACCAAATAAAAACAGACAATATAACAAAAAGAAAAAGACAATATTATAATGTTAAGCCAAAAAGGCGGCCTTATCGCTACTGAGCGATTTCTACCAGGCAACCTATGGGTAGGATTTTGAATTAAAAAAGGGGAAAAACAATAGGTGGTGCAGTAATGAAAATTTAATTATAATAGATTTAAACCAAATAACTACTTATATTATAAATATATACATAATGAATATGATTTATAAATACATATGTATGATATATATATATATATACACATATAATATTATATATCTATATAATTATATATTAATACAAATATACAAATAATACATATAATTTACAATAAAATAAATAGAAATAAACAAATACAGTAAAAATACTAACTATTTATCTGGGAGGAGAAATGATTGAAAATTAAATTTTTAAAAATATTCAGCGATTTCGCACGTCTGATTTCTATTGGTAGAGCATTCCAAAGGAGTATGGACTGTACATGGTAGGATTTGTGGTAAAATTTGGATTTATGGGGAGGGATTTTCAACAGCAGGTTGCCAGTGCATCGCAGATTTAACTCGACATTCGAACGGAATTCAAATTTTTCCTTAAGGTAGACAGGGGCTTGGGGATAGAAAAGGATTTTGTACAATGATGTTAGGATATGCATGTTACGACGTAAACGTATAGGTAACCACTTCAGCCTGTTACGATACTCTGTGACGTGATCATACTTGCGGAGACCAAATACGAACCGTATACATACATTTTGTAGCCGTTCGAGTTTGTCTAATTGTAATTCGGTAAGGTCTGGATAGCAAATGTCGGCATAATCGAGGATGGGAAGGAGGAGGGACTGTGCAAGAAAAATTTTTGTTGGAATGGGTAAGAAATTCCGAATACGTCTTAAAGAGTGTGATGCTGCAAATACCTTCTTATTCAGTTCATTAACTTGTTTGTGCCACGATAAAGTACAATCAAACATAACACCCAGATTTTTAACCGAATCGCTTACCGGTATAATTGTGTTGTCTAAGGTAATAGGTGGAAGACTTGACCAATCGATCTTCGAAATGAAAGCGGGACTGCCGATGATAATAGCTTGAGTTTTTGATGGATTGACTCCTAAGCCATATGATCTACTCCAAGCTACTATTGAAGCAAGATCCTTGTTCATCAATCGAATGGCAGATGGTAAATCTTCAAGAGATGAACGAGTATAAATCTGGAGATCATCTGCATACATATGTGAGAGCGAAGTAAGGGAGACAGTGATATTATTTATAAATATAGAAAAGAGGAGAGGAGAAAGGACGCCACCTTGTGGAACGCCAGCAGTGATGCTTGACCAAGTTGAGAAGGTGTTATCAGCTTTGATTCGCTGCCGACGCCCCAACAAGTAACTTCGAAACCATGCAATCGCCGTTGGAGATATGTTAATCGAGCGAAGCAAGCTCACTAGGACATCAAAATCGACAGTGTTGAACGCATTACTGAAATCCAGTAAGGTAAGAATAGTGAGCTGCTTGTCATCGATTCCCGCTCGAATATCGTCAGTGATCTTAGTGAGAGCAGTAGCCGTACTATGTCCAGGACGGAAGCCGGATTGACAAGGATTTAAGATACAGTTTTTGTTGAGGAAGCGGGTTAACTGTTCGTGGACTAAACGTTCAAGTGCTTTGGATAAAAAAGGGAGGATGGAGATTGGTCGATAATCGGAAAAGGATGCAGGATGGATTTTTTTAGGTAAAGGAAGAACGTCTGCATTTTTCCAGGCATCCGGAAATATGCCAGAGGAGATTGAAAAGTTAAATATAAAAGTAATTACAGGGATGAGGATATCAATGATGGGAAGGATCATACTACGGCTAATACTATCACCACCAACGGCTTTAGAAGAAATCGATGAAATGCTCTTCTTAACATCACAACCGGAGAATTGCCTGAAATGGAACGGTTGATAGTTAGGAGTTGGATAAGAAGAAAGATTATGTAAAGTTTGTGATTTAAAATTTGAATCGAAGGTTACAAGATTTTTAGTGAAATGTTGGTTCATATGATCGATATTGGTGTTATTTGGAAGAGATAGTTGCTGTTTACCAACTCCTAAAGTTTTTAGAAATTTCCAAACCTTGGCAGTGTCGCCGTCCTCGACTGAATTAAAGATATGACGCCGCTGAGCATCTCTACATAGTGTATTGCAGTGATTCCGGATCTTATTGTATTTGTCCCGGTTAGCAGGTGAGTTATTTGATTTTAATTTTGCCTTAGCCTTATTTTTAGAATTTATTACCGATTTAATGTCGTCAGTTAGCCATGGAGCTGGTAAGTGTTTAACTTTTACCCGTTATTACGGTATAATTATTTTGAGTATAGTAATTCTATAATGGATTATTATTGTTGCTATGGCATCTTTTTAAACGCTTTTTAAATAATTTATTTTAGGATATTTCAATTAATCAAATGTTGATCTATGTAATAAGATATTATTCAAAACTTGACATTATTTTTTATTACTTACCAGCCTGCGCCCGTGGCTTCGCCCGCTTTGTCTAAAACCTAATGAATAATATACTAAATCCTTCCTCCTGGAATCACTATCTTTATGTAAGAAAACTGCATCAAAATCCGTTGCGTAGGTAGTGTTAAAGATTTAAGCAAACATGGATATCGGGACAGAGAAAGCGACTTTGTTTTTTACTATGTAGTGATATCAATAATATAAATTGATGTACTAAAATACGTCATTCAGGCCTTATGAAGGTTATAGTGAAGTCCCGTGTCCCCTTAGTGGGGTAAGGGGCAAATTCATTATACATCTGTTTCACTGATCGATTTTCTTTTTAGGGACAAGTAGGTGATCAGCCTTCTGTGTCCTACCAGACCGAGACATTTTCTTTTTCTTCGTCTCCACCGGGAATCGAACCCAGGACCCCTCAGTGCTACGCTCACGCGTCAACCACTGTACCAAGGAGGCAGATTTTATGAAAGTTAGTGCTGGTTTGATAAATCGAAATTCATTTTGCAATTTTAACGCCTAGTTACCATTATTCAAAAAGTAATTTTATATCAATCAAATACACTAATCTATTCTGAAACTACCTACACTAATTATAACAGGCTATACATACATTTAGGTACATTATTCACACTCATACAGCATGCAATCCAACCTATAACAATCAATTAACAATACGAACATTGTCGGGTTAATGAATTTGCTGTCAATGCGTGATTACGGCGCACGGTCAGAATTGGCCACAATGATAGCACCTGTCATCCATAATATAGAGCTTGTAACCACAGTGGTGGAAGGGTTGATTTTTTATGCTTTTAACTTTAAAACATTTAACAGGAATTGAAGAGTTCGATACGAATCACAAGTAGTTCGTCTTTTATGTTGAAAACGTTTATCGTGCAGAAAACACCTGGGAAGTCGTTGATTTATAATGCCCATAGAATTTGATAATAAATAAAAAATTTACATGCCCCTTAAATATTAGCTTCTAAATCTATCTCAAGCGGGATGTAGCAGTATGTTACTCGATAAGCTTTCTAATGGTAAAAGTGTTTTAAGGTATATAGTGGTTACCTACTTGTTAAATGAAGTCGTAGCAAATAAACAAACAAATAACATCATTCATGTTTACATTATTGGTACCTATAGAAGTAGTGTTCTTGTATTCAAAATGGTAATTAATTTTATCATTTTATTCGTTTTCTACTCGATAAACATAAAAACAATTCAAATCTTTCATTTTTATAATCTATAATATTATAAAGCTGAAGAGTTTGTTTGTTTGAACGCGCTAATCTCAAGAACTACTGGTCCGATTTGAAAAATTCTTTCGGTGCTGGATAGCTCATTTATCGAGGAAGGCTATAGGCTATATATCATCACGCTAAGACCAACAGAAGCGGAGCCACGCGGGTGAAACCGCGGAGCGCAGCTATAGTATTCGTATAAAACCACCTCACGACCGTATTTTTCACAGACTTGTATATTAATCATTTAATTTTTCAACGGTTAATAATTTTTAGGCTAGACAGATTTAGGAGTGAAATTCACAAAAACAAATCGATCAATCAAAACACTTTATGTAGGTGTCAAAAGCACGATAGTTGACATCAAGAGGTATAGCCAATAAATAATTCAACCACAAATTCAACCAACGTTTAAAAATGACATAAATATTTTATAAATTTTTAGCTTTGATAACTCTAAAATGCGTGGTATCATTTGGTATGTATTTTATTTAAAGGAGACATTTTTACGCTTATTTGCTGTCTGGAGTTACCTACGTTTGATAACTTTTCAATTAATAATAATAAGACAATGAACAAACGGAAAGTTTTATAAATTTCTCTTAATTCTCACAGTTGTGGGCAGACAATTTCATCTTTACTATAATTTTTTCTTACCAAAATGAAAAAGTTATCATATTCTTTCAAAATCAAACGAACAACATAATTCTTAAGCTTTATTACATTTTTTGGTTATCTAATAAATAAGTAGAACCATAATATCATATTCTACTAATATTACAAACTTGAAACTTTATTAGGATGCACGGAAGGAAGGATGTTTGGTATGAAATATCTATACGCATATAGGTAAATTGTTACGCGGTTAAAACGAGCGTGAAGCCGCGGGATAAAACTAGTAAGGATATATTCTATGCTTCTATACTTAATAAGATAATACTGAACAGTTTGTTTGGTTGAACGTGCTAATCTTAGGAACTACTGGATCGATCTCAAAAATTATTTTAGCATTGTATATGTAGGTATCTCTCTACTCTAAAAGTTGACCTTCATGCTCATAAAAATATTTAATCGTTTCATTTTATGTAATTTCATTTTTGCGCATATTTGCATGCTTATTAGTTATTGAATCATGATGAACAATTAATTTTTTGACGCCTTTTTACCATGTTTTTAGCAAATATTTTTATTTTATTTTATTTGAATGCTTGAACGGGCGAAGCCAGAATGAATCACTAGTGTAGCAATATAAAGCCACATCAACACATGCCACGGGAAATCTAATAAATATACATGCAGAGGAAATGTGAACTAGTATAAAAGTTTAATTTTTCAACAATACAATCATGTTAGTTCCGAGAAATTTCAGTACGTTTGCGAGTCAAACTACAAGACTTCTGTACCTCTACCATGAGTTGACATAGTTAAATCGTCTGACGTAACTACAATAGTAAACGTGAATAGTTCTTAACTTTCACGAGATTATTTACCGTGAATGACGTATGTATCGTGGAATAGTTATAAACTATGACATATGTCAAAATTAGAACTCATGGTGCAAAAATTGTATGGTTACTACAGCGAGTGTAGTATAGTTTAAAATACGTTATCTACTGTAGTATACTATATTTTCACCTCATGGTAGGCTTTTTAGTTCCACTACGGCACACTAGGGGCGCTGTACGAAATTTTATACAAACCGCTTACTACAATCGCTAGCGAGTATCGTGTGCGTAAACTCATGGTAGAGCTACTGACTTAGACTTCTGAGAAATCGCTTGAAATTTCGCGTTTAAAATTATTGCTTTGTGTAAGAAATGAAGGCGTATGAAGAGGTGTCGTTTAAATTGTGGAAGATTTAATGGAATATTTATGTTATATTAAACTGGCTGCTCGCCTCGTGTTGCACTGAGATAGACTGCTTTATTATTTTTGAGAGATATAATAATACAGGCGGAGTCAAATGAAACAAATCAAAAATTCTTAAAATACGTTCAGCCGTTCTTGAGTTACAATAAATATAAATGTGCGGTTTTCTTTATTTTAATATCTTTTGGCTAATGAATAAAGTATAAGGCTTTTTTAGAATTTGTTTCAAATAGCTTTTATTTACTTCTTTCTGCGTTATCTGTTGAGTTAATAAATAACACAGTAATTAATAATGTAGAAATTTTCATAATCGATTATGTATTCACCATATTTATTGTTTTCTTATAATCATAATAAATTTCAACTTCGGAAATATATTTTTAGATTTATGTTGAGTTTTACGTTAACAAGAACTATTTCTATCCCTAACAAATAAAATAATCAGTAGTACGCTATTTAAACATAGTTTTTTTTTTACTTTTGCTCATTATATTATCACTCATCAACAACACAGAAGCTTTATACCTAACTTCCATGTGAAAGTTCCATCAAGATCAATTCATTTATTCTGCTTCAACACACACACACACAGACTTAACAAATCTCAATCTTTGTAAACAGCATTAACACAACTCTATTAACCTACTTAGGTATACAATATACATGTTCATATTATTTAACCAACACAATCTAGAACTTCCAAACATTATAACCTAGTAATTATAATATTATTCCTCACATTACGTGCTAACAGGCGAACTAGTTCGCATAATGAGTCTCAAGTTTCAAATGTGGCCATTGATTAAATTGTTCAAGTTCGTTCGATGGAATAGTTCGTTCGTTCAATGGATGCTAATGAACGGTATAAATCACATTTCTGATTGTTCACGGCCTGTTTATAATTTGGTATTTGATTAGTTTGATGTCAAGAATTTGTGAGGTATAGGTTAAATTTGGATGGAAATTATAGGCAATATAGATGAAGAGGTTACGTCAATTGTAACTCGTAATTATGGTAGGTATTCATTGAGCATAATATTAAGAATTAGAGCGAGATAATAATAGATATTATGGTATGGTTACTAACCTGTATTTTTGTTAGAGCATTAGTTTTTTGAGATTAGCGCGTTCAAACAAACAAACTCTTCAGCTTTATAATATTAGTATAGATATAACGATTATAGTATCCTCTATAATTAATGTATGGCGGTGTTAACTAAATTAATATTCCCCCACATAATATCTTTATTCATGCCATTTACCATAGATATCTAAAGAAATACATAATTAACCATAATATTTCGCGAATATTCCCTCTCTCTATATTCTGATATAGCAATTGAAGCAATATGAGGCATTAAGCATTTATGATGCAAGATAATGTGGTATAGAAACACTAGCATTCAAATGAAATTTAGCACACATACAGAGGGTAACTTGGATTAACACATAGGATAGGTTTTATCCCGGAAATCCCACGGGAACGGGAACTATGCGGGTTTTTCTTTGAAAACGTGGGCGAAGCCGCGGTCGAAAGCTAGTATTAATATAAATACGTGCAATTTCAAACGGTGCGTGACGTTTAATGAGAGTTTAATGATCAGTAAATATATAAAAAAAAACGACGTGTGGCACTCGGGGACTGCCGCGGTAAAGCTATTGCATAGCATGCCTTCAAGCCACACCTCCGTGCCCGTCGGAGTGGGGAGCGTGAGGTTTTTTCGTTACGGAATTTCTCAATTCGGTCCCCGCGCTCAAGGCTTAATAAA
Organism: Colias nastes; assembly: GCA_907164665.1. NCBI lineage: Eukaryota > Metazoa > Arthropoda > Insecta > Lepidoptera > Pieridae > Colias > Colias nastes. The sequence goes on along the minus strand of CAJQZM010035924.1, from coordinate 35,803 downwards.
TGATCATTTATTCATTCAAATTGGTCAAAGCGATGCTGGAACGATTAAACGCGGAAATCAGGCTATTTCGAGTCCAGCATTAAATACTATATTTATTTAAAAACATTGCAAGGCGATTCATTTCACTTTTTAATTATGTGATTAATTAATTATTTTAATAACGCGTTATGGTGGAGGCACAGTAGTGGAGGCAAATCGACGCGGACGTTCAATTATTGGTGGTCTATAAAGTGATAATTATATTTAAGATTTTACTAATATTTTTAAGGGATTTAAAACATGATTCAATATTAATTATTTTAGTCCAACGAAAATGACGTTTTCGGAATGCATTCATTCTAGTCTTATGTAATGTTTTTATAATATTCGTATAACGTTGCATTTACATCAAACGAACATAGAGCTAGAGCTAGAGCAAGAGCATTCTTTCGTGATATTTTAGTGTGAACGAAAACTCGTATTCAGTGTTTTTCAGTATTAGAACATTGCATATTATAATCTTTTCGAACGCACAAAGAACAACGAAGGAATGCTCTACGCCTGTTTACACTAAAAGAATAGCGTAAACATGGCGGGGTTAGAATGAGCATTGCTCGTTCGATGTAAATGCACCGTAAAGTTAAGGAGTACGTTTGATGAAACAAATAAGTTACCCGTACATAATTACACACAAAATTTACCAATTTTCTACAAAAACTTTTCAAAAATATTGACTAAAACCACAAGAAAACCTCAACAGCTTAATAAATTAAACAACATCAATTATAATATCCAAAAGCTCATGAACACTTAATTTAAACGCACAAACACTTACTGTAATTAAATTGAGCGAACTTTATTAATAATAAATGCTAAAAGAATGTCTGAGACGCAAAGTCGCAACGTTGTTTATTTCTCATCAGGACCCTCTGTATTGTATAAAATGAGATGCTAAAGTGAAATATCTTAAACGATGGTTAAACCTTTGTTTTTACCTGACGCTTTGACGTCGTCCTTTCAGACACAAAGAATGCTATGTTATTTTTGATGTGTGTGTAGAAATATTATAATGTGTTTTGAAATATACAGCGTGTCCCACTATTGGTATACTAAGCGCGAAGGGACTTGTAGTTTTGCATACACTGATCACGAAAATAATACTTAAACAACAAAATTACATCAAAAAATTTTTGCTACATTTTTGAAAATCTATGTTCTCTTCTCTAGCTTCGCGCAGCCGGCATATACCGCTTCGCTAATGTGAGCATTTTGTCTATGAAAACATAATCTTAAACGATAGGTGACGTGCTGCCAGCAAAGCTGGGCGGGTTGCTTGTTATTATTTGAAAAAAAAACTGCGTCTGGAATTTTATAAGTATTTTTTACGTACTCAGCGTATGCAATTCTATAACCTCCTTTGAGCTTAGTATACCAACAGTGGGACACCCTGTATATGTTTTAACAGAAATTATTATTTTAAATTGGTTAATTCGTCTTGATTATTTGGTAGATGTTTAATTAGACGCATCTACATAATTATTCTATGATTTTATTAACTTAATTGAATAAATATTGTGAAACAATCTGCCTGGATCATATTGTGAGTAAAATGTGTTCATTTAAGAGAAAATTTCATTGCTTCACATTTCGTAGACTGGTAATGATACAAATTCGATAACTATTGAAGGAAAAGCTAAATTAAATACTACTACTGCTAAATTATAACTATTTTCATAGTAAATCGTTTAAATTTTGCACGCTCGTCAAGTGTGCAGATGTCTATTGTGACTATAATCTAAACCCTGGTTTACCTTCCAATAATAGTCTATGATACGTCTACATTCTATTATAAGACTTATCTATATTAGTTTAGCAATATAGTAGCTTTATGCTCGAAGACGTTCTGTAAGCCGACATAAGCCTTTGATAGAAGCCTTCACGCGAAAGCTACTTACGAACTGGGGACAGCGATCGACTTTGAAATTAATTATTGGTTGCTATATTAATATTTATTAGCTTTTGAATAAGGATGAATATTGCATGGCATGCAAAATCTTTGTTGGTATTTGGAGTTTTGATTATTCAACAACTTATAAGCACTACATCGCTGCCTGTTGTTTGTCGGTCGCTATGTCAGTTGTTAAAACGCAACGAATTTTCATGCGTTTTTTTTAATAGATGGAGTGGTTCTATAAGAAGATTTATGCGTATCTATTATTATTTCAAATTTGTTAAGTTTTAAAAAACGCACGTGAAGTCGCGAAGTTTATACAAAAAATTATAATAATAAAATTAAATATTGTTCCAGGTATCCTAGAACAATATAATTTTTTGTATAAGCTTTCGGTGAGCAACTTTTCTTGAGTTCATTTCATCGTCGACATTTTTCCCATGCAAATTTCCACCTATTTTCCATCTTTTTCAGTTTAATTAACTCAGACGTACGTATTAAAGGTTCTTTCGCTCAATAAAACTCACAAAAAACTTAGACTTAATATTAAGTATTTTATTTCTGTTTTGTTTTCCAAATCAAATAATATTACACCCTCTTAACATTAAAAAAATTGTTCAACAATAAAGCTGTTCATTGAAAAAGCTGATACTTCTAATTTACTCATCCGTGTATAATATTTTTTTGGTAACACAACACAACAAAAATTCGGAGTTCCTCAAATAATTACAGGTGTAAAGAAAAATTGAGATTTTTTCGAATAACAATCCATTGAAATACTTCAATATGTCCTTAACAAACAATTCATTTATCCCCGTCACAATATTACCCAAAGAAGAATTCCTTATAACAGCTTGAATAATACACGCTTTTCATTACCAAATAATATGTTCTGTTAAGGACAATACCAATTCGAGCATCGGGAAATCAACGTAAAATCATTTCTATTCCATCTATATAGAGTTCGATTTACCCTGAAGCGTGTATAGAAACTAAATTCGTTGTAAAAACTCCGATGGTATGTACAAAGGAAATTGTATTGGATACAAAAGGAAAATGTTGGGATAAATGGAGGGTTAAATATTTAAAAAGTAAATGCTGGAAGGTGTCATCTTTATAAATGGGGTTTGGGAGAAAATGGAGTATATAGAATATTCTTATCTCTATCTCTATCTCTATGTATGAGTATCTTTGTTCAGAAATGCAATTTTTTGTACCTATTTAAAGCATGTATTTTTAAAGAATATCAATAACTTTTAGACTTAATTTAGAAAAAATACATGTAGTCACATGTATTTTTTCACATAAATAAAACAATATTTCTATGGATTTAGGCCTTATCAAAACAAAAGGCAGATCTTTCTGAGTCTTTCTAAATATCATCAATTTGTTTCAAGAATCATGCATTATTATAAAATTATACAATATTAAAATAAAAAATTTAAATCTACGATTGGTAAATAATTGGGGAATAAACAGCCAAATACGCAATAATTACGTTCAAGTGATTTATTGTAAAAGGAAAACCTTTAAGCACCAAGAAAGCTTTACTCGAAGTTGCACTGCTCAAGTATTGGGGTGAAATGTACTTTTTTCTTTTTTTTAGAGAATTTAATGCGTATTACGATACGTGCCAATTTAGCAATAAATAAAATTCTTATATTCGATAGTTTATAATCGTGTAAGGAGGAATAGAATCTAATCAAAATTTTCAATACATTATTGAAGTATTTTAATCTAAAAATCCATAAAGCTTATACCTACATCAATACAAAAAAATCTTAAGTGTAGAATATGAGATTTATTCAGCAATAATTAAGTAGTATCAATTTTTCCACTCTAATGATCATTTAAACATGTAAAAAAAAAATAAGCAAAGGGAATTCGTATTAATTCTTATGAATTTTATTTTAATAGTATCTTTATTCTTCAGCTGAAATAAAGCAAACAAATCAGAGATATTTCCGTAATATCTTACTTTGTAGTAATTAATGATAATATAATGAACGCGACATTGTTTCGTATTTTCATTGTTGTAGTTATCATTTTCCATACCAAAGAATAAAAATAAATAAAAACAGATGTATTAATCTTCAGAGAATTCAATGACAAGACAGAATGTGATAATATATTATTAATGATACAGGTTCCATTAACGAAAACCAATGAGCTCGCATGTCTTTCATTGCTTATTTGCTTTTATCTATTGCCAAAGATTATGATAAACAGCAGATGTGACAAAAATCGCATATTTCTTAGTTTCCTGTCATATTTATGAAATTTAGTTAATGCTAGAAAATATTTAGTTATAATTATTATTGTTAGAAAAACTGTAGCATTAAAATAATCAAATTACTAGTAGTATGTACGTGTAGATCTACCGTTTTCTCATGTTCAATGAATGACTTAAAAGGGAGTGGAATGATGCACTGGGACAAATTTTATTCGATCTAAGATAAATAATAAACATGTATATACACTATCGCGATTAAAATAATATGAGATTCTCGTTAATTTTAATAATATGCTTCGTTAAACTGAATTTAACATCTTCATAATGTAATCTTTGTCAACTTTTCCAATCCTTCAGTATTATTTATTATTCACGAAGCAAAATGTTTCTTAACAATTAAATAGATTTAGGAACTTGTAATGGAGTTATAGTGTTAAAGGTACTAAATAATTTTGTGAGACATCTACGTTGTATGTTCTTTGAGTAATTTTGTTCTGATATAATGGTTAATCACCTTTGTTTATTTATTTATTTATTTATTTCATAATAACAATGATTTTATATGTATATTCTACACATTGTATTTCTAAAAGGAAAATAATTGTCTTTTAGTGCTCTATTTTCACGTCTCAAAGCAATTTCTTTTAGCGTCTGATGTTTTTTTTATAAATTTAATCTCAGTACTATTGTATATTCCTAATACTATAATTATTCTAATTAGACTGTCCTTACGTGTCCCACCCACTTAGATTCAAAATTTTAGATACACCGTACTAGTAAATACTACATAATATTATACATAGCGCCTGTAGCACTGAATGAGACCCTCAAGATTTAGACCCAATAGTGTTTAAGTTTACCCTTAGTTTTACCTGAATTCTATCTGCATTATAAGTCAGAAATATATTTTAACCAATATAAAATAAAATATTTCGCTCTACGCCGATTGTAGATATTAATGGTCTAGCTTGCATTATTATCTACTAACTGTGCCCCGCGGTTTCACCCGCATTGCTCCGCTCTTGTTGGTCTTACCGTGATGATATAAAAATCGGACCAGTTGTTCCTGAGATCAGCGCGTTCAAACAAACAAACAAACAAACTCTTCAGCTTTATAATATTAGTATAGATAATACCGTTACACATAGGGTATATATGCAAATTTTTAGTTCACTGATCCATTGCCTTGAAATTGTGGGTATGTAATATAATATCATGATAATCCAGTTTCCGCACAAGTAGGTATCCAAAATTTTATCCATGTATGTCTATTCGTACACACTTTTCCATAACTATTAAGCGCTTTTTAAACCTTTACTTTTTATTTTACTCAGAAACATTAGTTCATGTAATTATAATTGCTTTAAAAAAATCTACTTTTTATCTAATACAATAGAAAATAGTGCGAAATTTTCAAAGCACTTTCAAAGAGTTGGCTAAGACACAAAACTTATCTAGACCGCCAAGCTATTGTGATCGGTGCTTACCTTATCTAAGCGCAAAACTTTGTTCAAAACACATTTAAGGGTCTGTGCTACAAGATATCCGAGTGTACTTTAATAAAATTTTAGAGAAGGGTCTTATAGTAATGATCACTAGCTGAGTTTCTAGCTTATAAAAATTACATGAAATGGTTCAAATACTTTACATTTTAAAATTTAAAATATAACATAGAATTTGTTACAGTTTGTTACACTTTTGCATACTGTTCTCCTTAACACATCTTAACCCTTTTTTGAGCATATCTATACTAATAATATAAAGAGGAAAGGTTTGTTATTATGTATGTATGTATGGTTTTCACGCATAAACTACTGGACCGATTTTGATGAAATTTGGCACAGACAATCATGACCCTGAGAAAGAACATAGGCTACCGTTTATATGTAACAAATATGTAAATATGTATATGTTTATATGTGGAAATATGTACCACGGGCGAAGCCGGGGCGGACCGCTAGTTTATAGATAAATGTAAAATCAGTCCATCTTTACATATTTTGAGAATATGAGAGATTTTTCACACATAACAAAACATAGATTTATATAATCGTTTCATACATAACCATTTCTTGAAACACACAAAAATCTTCAATTTCCACATACTTATTTCTCTAAAACAATCCACTCAACCGCCCAAGTGATTGCAATGCGGTGTACACAGCCACAGTTCTCTGCTAATTAATGCCATTGTTCAGATCAATTACCTTTGCCACTGATAATTCTGCAATCTGGCCTGTTTAACAGATGCTTTGACCGCAATCACTCTATGCTACAGTATGAATGAAGACAATGACGTATCTAGATAGCCTATCCTACTAATATCATAAATGCGAAAGTTTGTGAGGATGTTTGTTACTCTTTCACGCAAATACTACTTAACCAATTACAATGAAATTTGGTATGTGAAAGCTGAAGATCCAGAATAAGATATAGGCTATTTTATTTCCCGCAGGAATGGGAACTATGCGGGTTTTTCTTTGAAAACTCGGGCGAAGCCCCGGGCGGAAATCTAGTAAAGTATAAAGTGCGTAGTAGTGACCACTAAACATCGGATGGCTCCTTGCTTGCTCTGTTTAAAAAAATACACCAACAATAGGTATATTTTAATGCGGTGTGTGTGAAAAAGTGAAGTCCCATGTCCCCTAGTAGGTTAAGGGGCAGATGCATTATACATCTGTTTCACTGATCGATTTTCTTTAGGGACAAGTAGGTGATCAGCCTTCTGTGTCCTACCAGACCAAGACATTTTTTTTCTTCGTCTCCACCGGGAATCGACGCTCACGCGTCAACTACTGTACCGAGGAGGCGGTCAATGTTCTTTAATCTTCTCTCTGCATAAATAGATCACAATCTATATCTCGCTCGCTCACCTACACGAGTCGGGCAATAATTATCTGACTTTCGTGTAGCCATTAATTAAAAAGTTAGTTGATTTTTCATAAAATTCTGTCTTGAAGACAATTTTTTAGATTTCATTAAAACAGTATTACTTTGAAAGTTTCGATGTAAAAGTCGCAAGACAAATATTTCTTTTCCAGTAATTCTTAAAACGTTTAGTGAAAATTAAGTTGATACAAAAACTAAAGTCTGCAAAGGACTTCTAGACTTTATAATAAGTGAAATTAATTTTTATTACAAACAAAGAGCTTTCGACAGAGTTTAAATTTAAACTGGTTCAAAGAAATTAATCAATTTTACAATTCAAAGAGTTTAAATAATATAAAATACGATTTATTATTCATTATATAATTTGGCTGAAATTTTGAACGTTTCACTAAAGCAAACTTTCTTTTGAACACGCAATTGAAGCGGTTTCTAAATTCGATAATTAATTAATAACAGTTACATAAAAAGCAGCTCTTCTTTCTTCCTTTCTTCTTGAACTTGGCAATGTTGTATACATATTTTATATTATGCTTTATAGACTACAGACCCATTGAAAAAATTATGGGTCATTTGAACCACCAGGTGACCTATCTAGAACGATATAAGAGCATAAAATAATAAGATTCAGCACTATGCCGTCATTTGTAAGCTGTCCAACTGAGTGCAGATGAGAATTCAAAAGTACAGGTAGAGATTTTTTCCCCTTGTCTCCATGATTTTTGTACGGCGTTGCGGAATAATGGATTAAAAGCAGTATAGAAATAGTATGACACAGATGCCGTACACAGATACGGTGAAAAGCCACTTTGTTTTATAGATACTATGTAGTGATAGCATTACAAACAATAAAAAAGCTGGTTCAAATATTCTCCAAAAAGTGTCACTAAAACTGCGTTTAACGCTGGTTTAGTTCCTAGACTTACAAACAGTTCACGGAAAGTTTAAATTTTAAATTCGAATACGTTTCCGTGTTACTCAAATTTAAACAGTGGTTCAACTTATTTAGAAGTTTAACTATAGTTTAGCTAAAGATGTTAATCGAGGTATATTTTTAGTAGGGAAACAAATAGTGCTAGGTTTTTTTTTAGATTTAAAATTATTATTAGTTGGAAGATATGAAACTACAGAAAAAAATTCACTCCCATCTATGTTATAATTTCCTCACTTACACTTTATTATAAAGAGGATATTTTGTAATCCAACGATTACTTTACTGAATTTGAAGCATTCATCAGTATGAACTATGAAGCTAAGTAATCCTGACTGACAAGTTATGTTTATGATTCAGTTTTTATCCCGGAATTTTTTTAACAATCAATTACTTCAACGCAAAATTCTAATCGTCCTACAATATATTTCAATTTAAATACTACAGGGATATACTATAAAACGTCTACCAAAGAGTCAATAAAACGGAATGGGACCACAACACAAATCGAAACTATTAATTGTTTCGCTGAAACCGTAAGCAAATACCGTGAACAAACGATAGCGCTTAAGGCTTTCCACAAACGAAGAAACTTTTGTATTTTGTGTGGGGCATAAGCTACAAGTGTTCATAAATACAATTGCTCTTTTTTAGTGGAGAATGCATTGAATACGCTCAGAGGAAAGACCATGAGTAGTGTCGATTACATTGAAAGCAATTGACTACTGCGAAAAATTCACTAGGTGTATTCTGTGCAGGCATTGGCACTTTTTGTATTCAATTTCTTCCAGTTAGCTAAGACGGTGCTCATTCAATGAGATCGATGCATGAAACTGCAAATAAGAAAACATGAGTTGAAGACACTAGCAACATTGCCAAAAATTTTCCTCCGTATTTCTTCGAAAAGATAACTCAGCTTCCATTAATGGTGTGCAATGTTCTTCTAAAGGAATACATTTGAAGATACAAACGATAGCACCAACCTCATACAACAAACCTCATACTCAAACTGCGGACACAGCAACTCCTTTTCAATAATCATTTTGTCGCATATTGTTAACAAAAAGTTTCCACGTATGTAATCTGCCTTACTTAAACAAGTGAATGTGGATGGGCCGTGGTCAGAACAAATAGACATCGTGCAGTTTGGAATTTCAAGTATTCCATATAGTTGTTTGTTGGTTAAAGAATACAACATTTTATTTATAGTGAAGTCCATTTATCAGGATGGTGCAGTCAACAAGAAGAAGAAGACGAACAATAAGAAGGGTTGCTGTTTGGATATGATAAAACTAGCTGTGCCCCGCGGTTTCACCCGCATTGTTCCGGTTGGTCTGATATATATCGGTCGATATATGTTGGTCTTTATCTTGGTCGATATAGTTGGTTGGCTATAGCCTTCCTCGATAAATGGGCTATCTAACAACGAAGAATTTTTCAAATTGGACTAGTAGTTTCTGAGATTAGCGCGTTCAAACAAACAAACAAACTCTTCAGCTTTATAATAATATATATATATTATTATAGTATAGATATGCATTATAAATATTATACTTGCTTTGGAGCTATATTATGTAGCCGGTCTTCAGTCATACACGGGCAAAAAGAAGACATGCTCAATACTATATTCTAGCCCTACATTTCATACACAACTATTTTTGCATAAAAGAATCACACAATTCATGCACCCATTCTTACAATCCTTCGTGTTTATAATACTAGCAAGTACTAGTAGATTTACATGGAAAATTTCTTAATACATTCATATCGTCATATCAAGATTGCTTTACTTGGATTAAAGTAGAAGGATTACACAACTCTATCATGTTTTAAGTACACTGTAGTTTTGAAAGTGCCATCCATACTTCCGTCAGTCTAACACAAACTCAAAGTGTACCAAAAGTAACCCCAAATTACATGACACTGCAGTTAGTCGGGTTATAAGGCTGCGTTTCCACCAGAGATGTGCGAGGATGAGTAGCGAGGGATGAGTTTGTAAAGAGCTAATAGTTAAGCTTTTATTACCTCGCTTAGCACAGCTCTGTTGGAAACGGCTTAGCGGTGCTAGGATTTGCGCATACAAAACAAACAAGAGATATGTGCTAGGAATGTATGCTAGGAATGAGTGCAAGATATTATGTTTATTAGGGTGCTTATCCACTAATAATGAGCGAGTACGTGGCGCGAGGAATGTGTTATTTGGTTATTTACAAACACATTCCTCGCTATACATCCTCACACATTATTGGTGGAAAAGCATCCTTAGTTCTATAATTTTGAGTTATTGAAGACATTTCACAGCTTCGCATCGCATCCTCGCACGACACATTTTCGTACATCTCTGATGGAAAAGCACCCTAAGTCAATGGTCAGTTGGCACATTTCCAGCGCAATGCACACGTCATGATATGATTTATCACTTGATGTTGATACAGATGAAGGGTTCATTCGGTTTTAGGGGCATCTAAAGATGTTAATTTTCAATGCAAGTGTTGCTTTTAAATTGGATATTATAGAGACTGGAAAAATAGTGATAAACTATATCGATTTGTAAAAAAAAATACAACCTTATCTTCCGACGAGTGCGAAACTGTGAAAAGAGGATGAAAAAATTGTTAAATCGTTTAGGTAGGTAGAGTAAAAAAGGTATACGTTTTTACAATAGAATTCCTCATAGTATTAAAGAGTTTAGTAGTGTTAAATTTAAAACTTATTTAAAAAATGTATTAGTTCAGAGAGCCTACTACAGCATTAAGGAATATATGGAAGATGAAAATCCATGGAGGGTTGTCGCGTAAGAATAACAGGACAGTTCTTTGGCATATTATGGTAATATATAATATTATGTAGTTAGATGTAAGTAACATGTAATGTAAAATTATATTGTATATGGACATGACTTTAAAAGAGCAACTATGGAGTTTCTTGCCGGTTCTTCTCCATAGATACTGCTTTCCGAATCGGTGGTAAATTTAAAGAATGTAATGACGATTCAAAAGTGCTTCTGGAAGAAGTCTAATTGAATAAAGAAATGTTTGAGTTTGAGTTTGAAAAATAATTTACAAACCTGTATTTACGGTAATCACTACATAGTATAAACAAAGTCGCTTTCTCTGTCCCTATAACCCTTTGTATGCTTAATTATTTAAAACTACGCAACGGATTTTGATGCGGTTTTTTTTAATAGATAGAGTGATTCAAGAGAAAGGTTTTAATATATAATTTACTAGCTTTCCACCCGCTTCGCCTGCGCAGTCAAAGAAAAACCCGCATAGTTCCCGTTCCCGTGGGATTTCCGGGATAAAACCTATCCTATGTCCCGGGGTAAAAAGTAGCCTATGTCCTTTCTCGGGTATCAAAATATCTCTATACCAAATTTCATGCAAATTGGTTCAGTAGTTAAGGCGTGATTGAGTAACAGACAGACAGACAGAGTTACTTTCGCATTTATAATATTAGTATGGATTAGGTTTTAGACAAAGCGGGCGAAGCTGCGGGCGGTAAGCTAGTATTTGATATAATACTGATTTCTTACAACTGTTTATTTATTTATAAATACATCATATATTTTATGTTATCATGTTTTTTGGCAAATAAATTAATTTGAATTTGAATTTTGAATTTGATATTATACATAACATATTATATATTCATTAAACAGCGCAATAAATTATCACATTATTAACATATCGCTGTCTCCTTATTATAACGTCACGCATAATTATGTTTCAGCATGTTTGGAAGATCTGAGCATAGGTACAAAATTAAGCTTGAAGAAGCTTAAAGTTAGTGTAAAGGTAAATAAAATCGATATATCCTGAGACATAATGACGATCCCTTATAAATAATAGAGTAAATTATAATATACACTTTGAATTAAGCTTCTATACCCGTTTCACCCCCGTGGCTCCACTCCTGTTGGTCGTAGTGTGATGATATATTATAGCCCATAACCTACCTCGTTATATGGGCTATCCAACACCTAAATAATTTTTAATTCCGACCAGTAGTTCCCAAGATTAGCGCGTTCAAACAAACGTCAAACAAACAAACTCTTATTATAACTCCTTCATAATTATTAATGTGATAAATATAATAAGTACTACAAAATATTATATTAATCTCTCCATTTCTTACCCAATTATTTAAAAATCTATGATAATAATTTATTATTAGCTTCATAAATATGGCTTTCACGATATTATGATTTAACAGAGCGCATAGCGTCACTAAGGAATCTATTCAGATGTAGGACAGCGAACATTCAATGGACTAGCTGTGATAATTTAGCCCACTATAATATTATTAAAAGTCACTTTTCAGTATTAAATATAACCTGAATAACTGAACTTGAATAATATTTTCAGTTTATCAAAAGTAATTGATTTGAGGTTCGTTGACTCGTGATTATTATACCCAATTTGAAATTAAATAATTAATGAGGCATTTTATTATCTGCGGTAAAAAATTACCTCTTGCTGTTTTTACTTTTTACTGAAAAGTAATTATCGTTATCTTAGCAGAGACGCTATTATTAATTAAAATATACTATTCGGGTTCGAGTCCCGCCTCGTGATCGAATTTTCTATTCTTTATAAATTTATAAAATATACCTACTTGTAAAAATAACCGCCAATTTACAAAAAACCGATGGTCAAACGAAAAATAAAAGACACTATTTCTTTCATGTTAAATTTCAGAATTTCGCGAGCACTAAAATGATTTCACTCCTTTCCACTATTGTTTCCAATCGGCTATAACGAATTCCGACGTAGAAAATGCACCAATTTGCAGTTTAAATGTAGTTTTGGCCTTTACGACGCTATTTATCAGAATGTCACTAAAATAAAGTTTGATTTATGTTGTTTGTTACCAATACTTAACTCTGGTTAACTTTTAACTTAACGAATAAACGACAAATGCTGAAAGTAATGATTTAGTAGATGTTATTGAAAGTTTTCGTATCGTATTTATTCGGTTAGTTGGTATTTCTAACCATTATGTTTTTGATTAAGCGCCTGACTAGAATTCGATATGTTCTGTAATATGTTTTGATTATATACCTTACTAGCTGTTCGCCCCGGATCCGCCCCGGTTGTTATTTTATTTTAGAGTTAAAAGTATCCTATTTTATTCTCCTGGTTCTAAGCTACCTTTCCAACAATTGTGAACCAAATCAGTTCAGTCGTTATAGGATTATAAATAGTGTAACTAACACGACTTTCTTTTATATATGCAAGATTTGCTGGATTATAATATCTGCAATTATTAGTATAAAGTATGACATAAAATATGCGTATTTATACCAATGAAAAGTTATTATTATTTTATTATCATCCAATCAGCTAATGTTTGCGCATTAACACTCGTATACAAACCAAAACAATACTATTATCCCAGTACATAAAATCTATAGCCAATCTGCTATCTAACACACTAAATTTCAGGTTGGAGTGCATCCAGGGCGTCAGTAATCATGATGCCACTGGCTGCCAAGCTGTCGGTAGAGGTTTCATGGAAGCGGAGCGATTAGCGATTTATGCACAACATTTTTCCGCCCGCGGCTTCGCCCGCGTTTTCAAAGAATAACCCACATAGTTCCCGCGCCTGTGGAACAACAATAAAGAAAAATAACATAATATTGTTTATATTCAGAACAATCCAGACCTTCTATTTAACTAGACATGTTAGTTATTATTGCACTGTAAGAAACACATTTTTCTTCTAGAAAACAGATTCTTAAAGCTGTAAACTCAAACAAACTCAAACATTTATTTATTCAATTAGACTTCTTCTAGAAGCACTTTTGAATCTTCATAACACTGCACTTTTAACATTAACAACCGATGTAGAGCAAAAGAGCCGGTAGAAAGCTCTACAATTTGAGACTATTTCTAGATAATACATACTGTGTCTATATTACTCGCTAGCGCTTATACCTACCCGCTTGTCGCTAATCGTCTCTCATGGTAGTGGCCATTTGTTTGTAAAGATTTATAAACCCCTTCCGATGTGACGCTTAGATTCAGTTTATTGCTTTTGCTTGAGAGATTTATTTTGAAGGTAGAAATATATCTAGTGGAGCAGTTTAATTGTCCAATAGTTTGAAAGTTGTGGGATCTCACAATGTGCTTGGAAACTAGTATTGAGTAGCGTTTCAAAGATAAACTATTTTAAGTCAATCTGTGTTTAAATTTCTTAGTAATTTTATTATTTGTCTGCCAACATGTTTATTTGTAATAAAATCATCGTGATAGTCTCTCAGTGTGTCTGTTTGTTGATTGAGAGTCAATCCTTTTATGCTGTTTCTTAAGTAGAGTTAAAACTCCGGGAAAAAAACAACAGATAGGAAAATATGCACTGCTCTTGCATTTGTGTTTTTTTGAGTTTTAGGTAGGTATTGACCAGTATTGGTGATTTACTTAAATTATCATGGGCACTTGAAGGAAATCGCTACTCTCGATAAAGTATGCATCTAATGTTGTTATTCGATTATTTTCCGTGTACTTCTAATGTCATTCAATTTATTAATAACTCCTTTTTTTGATTCCATGTTTAGTAGAAAACAAACGGACAGCGACGCAGGAAAGAACTAGTACAATGTTTTTGGACTTATCATTCCCTGTCTGAACATTCCCTCATCCCGCTAATTGCCAAGTTGTAAGACCTTAAGCTTGTTAAACAAACAATTAGATGCCTTTGAGGGCTGTTAAAAGTTTTATGGAATACGTACTGCGATTACATTTTCATGTTATTATATGTTTTTGTAAGTATTGTTTTCGAGTGTTATGGAGTGTTCCAAAGTATGTAATATTCTTGTAGAACAGTTCAAACGAATATCATGATATTTTTTGGAGTTAAACTGGGTTGCCAATTTAACAGAAATTTCATAGCAATTTTAAACATTTGAAAGTACAATTGTATGTATGTCACTACCAAATAACTATGATAACCTCAAGTACTTATTTACAATTGTTTCACAAACAAGAATTTTCAATTTATTTCTGTTTCTTCGGGCTAGTTTCTAAATTGAGGGAGATATAGAGCAATAATAATAATAATATATAAACTATTATTATCTCGGTATCAGTATCAATTTTGTAATCGGATTACCTATATCATAAAATATAATATATATAGTATTAAATGGTACCATATTAGATCTATCTTTATTGTCCTTTCTAAATAAAATACGAAATTGTATATCTAATATTAGTCACAATATTCATATTAGGAATATTCCTCCTCATAATATATTCCTCTGAAACATATTTGCTACGATATTTGTACATAGAATTTGTATAAAAGCGTAGAATATAAAAAATCACACTAAAATTTCCGTTTCCATTCGTACAAATCCAATAAAACTAAAGAAACGTCAGGTGCAGTACTGACAGCTTTAAATGTACTAAAACCATGCTAAAACCCACCCGAATTTGGGACGTCACTCTAGCAAATCCACAAAATTATACTAATATTTTAAATCTGAAAAATATGGTCCATTTTGAATAATTATTTCAGTGCTAGATAGTCCATTTATCGAGGTAGACTTATAGGCTTATATATCATTACGCTAAGACCATACGAGCTGAGCAATAAGGGTAAAACCGCGGGGCACAGCTTGTATTATAAAGAATAATCCACTTTGTCATTTTGTTATAAACATGTGTTTATAATCTACATGTATACTTAAATAAAATTCTCGTGTTACAATGTTACTTAC
The DNA here is from genome assembly GCA_907164665.1 of Colias nastes. Classification (NCBI taxonomy): domain Eukaryota; kingdom Metazoa; phylum Arthropoda; class Insecta; order Lepidoptera; family Pieridae; genus Colias; species Colias nastes. The sequence continues at coordinate 20,100 of CAJQZM010035924.1, read as the reverse complement.
CAAACTCCTCCGAAACGACTGGACCGATTCTATTGAAATTTTGCCGATTTTAATGGCCAATTGGCCTGAGAATAACATATATTATTTTTTATACCTCTAAATGATAAGAGTCCTTACCTTTAGAACAACGTTTGCCGGGGCAGCAAGTACCAATATAATAAACACAATAAATTTTAGACGTGCCATCTAAAACAGCAAACGTTCTAAAGCAAATATTATTCAATTATAGTCCAATATTATCCGACCAATTCTAAACGGTATTCAAACGCACAGCCGTTTTTCCGCATCGCATAAATTCCCTTCAATATTAATTACGTGCGTTCGACAAATAACAGAAATAATTCACACATCGCGCATTCGCTGATATTTTGTGTTTGTCTATGAATTTATAGCCAGAAACGATAATACGTTAAATTGAATTTGAAAAACAAACGCTGGAAAACATGGACGTCGTGTGTAACAATTTGCTATGTTGTTAATAAATATTTTATGTACCTATAAAAATTTTGCGCGCTTGGGCATTTTTTGGATTCGACTGGCATAAAAATTAACAATATATTTATGCCAAATATTTCATATTTTAGGATTTTTTCAAAAGATGAATACAGCACGCAAATCAGGAAAATACCTTACACAAATACATTTTTTTTTTTTTTTTATGAGAGAGGAGGCAACAGAGCAGACGAGACGCCTGATGGTAAGCGTTCAGCGTCGCCCATAAGCACCCACAACGCCAGGGACATTTGGAGTGTGTTGCCGGCCTTTTAGGAAAGAATACGCTCTCTTCTTAAAGGTCCCCAGATTGTAACCATTCGGGAATACCGTACTAGGAAGCTGGTTCCATATGACTGTTGTGCGCGGAAAGAAGCTCCGTTTAAAGCGCACAGTTGTCGACCGCCAGCAGTCAAGGTGGTGAGGGTGGTATTTCTGTTTATGGCGGGCTGTGCGGTAATGGAACTCAGCGGTGGGTAATGTTCCAAACAATTCCTCAGAGCACTCCCCATAGTAAATGCGGTAGAGAACGCATAAGGAAGCGATATCTCTTCGCAACGCCAGAGTATCAAGCCGATCGGTGAGACTCGGTTCGCCAACGAGTCGTACAGCTCTCCTTTGAATGCGGTCAAATGGAAGGAGGTATTGCTGGGGTGCCCCGGCCCAGAGATGGGAACAGTATTCCATGTGCGGCCTGACTTGCGCCTTATAAAGATTGAGGCGATGGCGCGACGTGAAATACTGTCCCGCTCTACAGAGCACACCAAGTTTCTGAGAAGCCAACTTGGCTTTGCCTTCCAAATGACAGGAAAACTGCACGTTACTCGAGATTTCGAGACCGAGAATACCAATACTAGCTGTGGCTGATAGAGGAGTGCCCTGAAAAATAGGGGTTACATTGAAGGGAAGCTTTTTAGCGGTAAACGCGCAAACCTGTGTCTTCTTCGGGTTGAATTCGACTAAGTTTAGTCGACCCCAATTAGACATGAATATAATCTAATATAATATATATAGGTACTAATATTATAAATGCGAAAGTAACTCTGTCTGTCTGTCTGTTACTCAATCACGCCTAAACTACTGAACCAATTTTCATGAAATTTGGTATGGAGATATTTTGATACCCGAGAAAGGACATAGGCTACTTTTTATCCCGGGAAAATGACGCAATCCCGGAAATCCCACAGGAACGGGAACTACGCGGGTTTTTCTTTGACTGCGCGGGCGAAGCCGCGGGCGGAAACCTAGTTGCATATAAACTCACAATTACAGACACAAATCTTCTAGAAAATTCCGGAAAGTTCGTAGCTACAAGGAAAATTTGAAGAGGTAAAAAACGAACGCAGCAAGGATGTGATGCTTCAAAATTGGACCAATTACAGGGCGGGAATATAGTTTAAGAATTCTTATAGCTTGGTTTGCGTATAAGTTGCATTTCCCTAAAAAACAATAAAATTGTACCGTACAGAACATTTCTACTTAAATTACTTTTACGTGTCTATTTTTTAATATTGTTAATTCTACTGTTGTTTCCACGATTTAAAATCTATACTATAATATTTTAAAACTGAAGAGTTTTTTGTTTGTTTGTTTGAACGCGTTAATCTCAGGAACTACTGGTCTGATTTGAAAAATTCTTTCGGTGTTAGATAGCCCATTTATCGAGGAAGGCTATAGGCTATATATCATTACGCTAAGACCAACAGGAACGCAGCCACGCGGGCGAAACCGCGAAGCGCAGCTAGTGCATGATACAAATAGTTATAAGATTGAAAGTCATGGGATAAACCTGATCGATAATAATCAATTTGATATCATCAGTTACCCCGAAGCAACTTAGATATTTTTAATGACAGCATGAAAACATTGAAGTGAAACTTCTTTATTCGCGTTGAGAGTAACATTTAAAGGTTGTTTCGTATGTTTTTTTCAGTCGTCCACATACATTTTTTTCTCAATTCCACCTTCTTATTAACCCAATTTATCTTTCTAGAGAATAACGTTTATAACCTAGAGTAAATTTACAATAAATAAACAAACATTTGATGAAATGCCATTTTAACAACACTCAAACAACGTTTGTCAAACGTATATCACCATACATTAATGTAGCAGTAATGTGAGACACATGTTCATATAAATCGTTGGAAACTGTGCAATTAGTCCGTTTTAGTTTTAATGGATCCATTACCAGAGCTTTTTTGGCGGGAAACATAAAATTTTGTACCGAAACGGTGGATTTCTTTATTTGTAACGTTGTCTTTTTAATGGAGGATTTAATGTACGAATAATTGCATTTGGATTCGTGTTTTCGTAGCTTTTCAGTACGTTGGCATTTAATTACTAATATGCTATGTTATATTATAAAAAAGAGTGTCTGTGCCGAGCACACGTGTCAGAAGTGAGACTTCTTTGGCAAGATTTGAAGATACCAAAACCGTCGCCTTGCTCCATGACTTGGCGGTATATTGCCATAACGCAACCTTGTAATATTTCTCTCAATGCGCCTTAAGAAGTTTCGCTTGAAAAAGGAAACACAGAAAATTGTGTTTTCAATAAAAGAAAATAGAATTAAATGCTGTCACTATCATTCCAGAACATTCTACAAAGAATGAGAACATAACAGAAATGCAATCGCAGTTAAAATTTCACTGAAGCTGTTTCAAATCAAAAATGCAAGATCACTACATACTTAGTATAAAACAAAGTCGCTTTCTCTGTCCCTATGTCCCTTTGTATGCTTAAATCTTTAAAACTACGCAACCGGTTTTGATGCGGTTTTTTTAATAGATAGAGTGATTCAAGAGGAAGGTTTTAGTATATAATTTATTAGGTTTTAGGCAAAGCGGGCGAAGCCGCGGGCGGTAAGCTAGTTTTATATAAAACGAACGTTGTATCAACGAATGTTCTCGTTAATTGCAAATTTCTTAAAAGCTTTTTAATAATTTATAGCTGAGTTAATGCAAGGGTAATATTTTTGTTATAAAAAGTGCTTTCTTGAGATTTTCCTAAGAGTTTCATAAAATGCAGCACTTTTAGTCTCGAGTGTTTAGTTTTATCTTATCTATATCAGCGTGTAATTATAAAACCTACAATAGAACTCGATATCATTGAGTTACTATATGTACTACGTACTAGAGAGGACATCGCTACTACACTATTTGTAACACGAGCTAGAGTCAATCGTCTCAAACCAATTTTTTTTTTTTACATTGATTGGTTTTAATTTATAAGTAATAAGAGGCAGAATATCTACAAAGTGTAGGTATGACTCACTAGCCGCCCCGCGCCGCCGCGATTGTCGCACAGATTTAATAATACCTCAATGCTCGATATTTACAATTTTTTTTAACTAACTGTGTCGCGTTGTTACACCCGCGAACGAACCCGCTAAAAACAAGCGTTTCTATCGCGTATGTTTTATTCTGAAACAAGTACATCACTGCCAAGTATCATCAAAATCCGTTCTGTGGTTTTCACGTGAAAGAGGAACATACATTCATCTAAAAGTTCACGCTTACAATAAGTAAAATAAAGAGACTTACATGATAATTTGTGTGTATTTTATACTAAAAAGGTACTATAGCAATTTTATTTATTTAAAAAGTGTCGCTTACTTGTCCTCATAATAGATTCAAAGAGCGTACACCATTATTCTAGAGAACAACTAAAACAACTAGGACTGCAACTTTTTACGCCATCACGTAATTAAATATTTACTTTAATGTTATTTTCTATTCCTTTCATTTATTTTTCCACTTCGTTATTGTGTTTCTATTGTATTTAGTATTTACATAGTTCCTTACCCATCTTAATATTGTATATTCTTTCAATCGATTTTTTTACTCTGTTCAGAAGTATTATGAAATAGTTTCACAATCCTGCCTGTCGCTTGATTATCGCTACTCGTATGAAGAGTGTCGTTAATCGACTCTGCTTAGAGTCTCATGGTACTAGACTTACAGATGTTGCAGGGGCAGACGAACACGATTAAATTATCTATTAGTACAAATAATTAGCCACAATTTATATTGAAATTGAAATGATGTTTGAAACGAGAAATATGAATTTTAAAACGCGTTTTACTCAATGATAATTAGTAGATATTCGTAGTATGAATATAATATTTATTTAAATAAAGTTTGTACTACGTTCTATCCATCTAGAGCTGTTAGTGAATATAATTATATAAAAATAATTTCTTAATATGACATTATCCTTAAATTTAAATTAAATTTAAACATTTACTTACACAACTATAGTTCTTTTGGATGCGCTAACAATATAAAAATATTTGCTATCAAGTCGTACAACAGTTTCTACTGTGAAGAGCCAGTAAGATGCTTTTCCAGTCATAATATCATAATTACAAAAATACTTCATCCGATATAATACTGATGCTAAAGAACATTTCACTCTATCGTATTAAGAGTGCCTTCATATTCCCAAAGCATATACTCTTTACAGTACTCCAAAATTAATAATGCGCATGCAAATCTTCGCTAATTGTCGTATTTCCAAAATGTATTTCATTTGACTAAACAAGTTTTACTAAATTATGCATGAATGCATTTAACCACTCTATATACATATCGTCTTCGGACGCTCCGGGAATATGACAGTTACGAACTGTGACGAAGATTTCTATGCGCATTATCACTTTTGGAGTACTGTACATCAGTTAGACCAATTTTCAGTCTTGATGTTCATATTTCACCCTACCCGCCACAAAGGACTGACAAACGAACTAAACCTTTGAGCTTTGTACCTAAAATAATTAGGTTCTGAACATAGGTAAGCTAGGAAACTAACTAGCAAGATGGTAGTGAAATTTGAGGAATGTTACTAACAATTAAATTTCCAGGAAAGCTATATGTGGCTACTTTGAAAGACGATAGTTGTGCCTCGCGGTTATACCCGCTTTAGTAGCAGTGAAATAATTTGTCCTCGCCCCGTGGTTCCTAAGATTAGCGCGATCAAGCAAACAAACAAGCAACCTCTTCAACTTTTTAATATTAAGTATAGGTTAAAAAATGGGCCATTTTTACAGATCGACCATACAAAATACAAACAGAAAATGTATTGATTATTTCATTGTTAACTACAATAATAATTTCCTTGTTTTAATGATTGTTGTGTTTCAAATATACGGTCTAACAAAGACAAACATTAAGCTTTTGAATCATCATCACCCAAATATATCTACTACATCACCTTATATTCTTGTCACGAAGCCTTCAAAAACTAGTGTATACCCCCGATTTTAAGCTTACATAACTGTATATTACGCAATAAGTGCCCTAAACGGCCATAAATCCACACAAAGCAAGGGCCCTTCACTTAAGAGCCGGTAGGGCCTTGCCAAGTGTTGTCAGCGTTGCGTTGTAATTTTAAATATATAATGAGCGGTTTCAAAAGACGTGTTCAAAGATTTTTAGAACACGGAATGCAATTACTAAATGGGTTAATGATGTTTTGTGTGTGTGTGTGTGTGTAGAGATGCATGTGTGTGTGGACGCAATGAAAATAAATTGCTTTGGTTTGCGGTTATAATGAGGGAATTAGAAGGTTCGACGTTTTTTTTTTAATAAATGCGGTATTGCGTTAAATGTAAAACTCCGATTTTCGTGTTATAAGTAGTATTAACAACTCGTCAATAAGTTATTGGTCAAGGTTAATAAGTTATTGGTTCATAAATATTTGTTTTGAATATACCTACCGAAGTCGTCGCGACATGTTAAACTAAAGTCGATGGAAAATATTCCTTTAATAATAATTAAAGGTCATACTTTTTCTCATAGGTCATAAATGTATTGACTCTCCAGCCAGCTTAATAATATAACAATTAAAAGTGTCACTTCATTCGTTAATTAGATCAAGTAATAAATGCATTGAAAACATCCAACTTTTATAATTCTAAGAAGAATTCAATTCTTAGGAGACATTAAACAAATCAATCGTTTTTTAATTAAACCATCTTCAAGGAAAAATAAACTTTGCCTTAAGCCTTATTCCCGGCCGTCTTATTGCAATCTAAAGTACTGACTACGTTTAAAAATACAGTCTTAGTTAAGTTTACTGTATTAAACCACCACTCTGTTATTTTAGCAAAGTTGTTTTAGTATAGAATACTAATTGTTTTTGCTTGAGTATAATAATTTATACTATGCTAATAAGATATTTTGTTAAATTAAATATATTATAATAATAATCTTTATAAGATAATAATACCATCCCTGAAATTTAAAATTTATTCGACAAAATATTAAGTATAAACCACAAAATTAAAATCTAAAAATATCAAATCATTTTGCCATATTCTCCTAACAACGCGCACTCTTCCTATGCATAAATTACCATAATATAAAATACTAGCGACCCGCCCCGGCTCGCACGGGTGCAATGGCAAACGCTACGTCCCGCAATTTTTAAATCTGTAATATCTTCGAAAATATTCACTTAAATCATACGGTGTAAAGGGCCATATAGATCTATATTAAATGAACAATGTATTCATGGTATTTAATTGGTTAAGGATTAATGCTGTATTGGTTAAAATCGCTTCGAAAATTAGCCATTATTTGTCGTAAAAAGTAAATGACAAAAAAAAGTTATTGTGGGTTATCCATAAGAGATAGACATAATTATACCATCACGGACTTTTCTGTAGACCTTTTCAATGTGTACAATACTTAGTACATTATTTTGATAAAACTCGTAGGGTTCAGCCTGCGTTTGCAATGTAAGCGGAAAAAATGTAATTATTTACGACATCACATTAGAAACCTCAAAAATAACAGTACTTATCCACTATTTAATGGATGTTATTATACATATAAACCTTCCTCTTGAATCACTCTATCTATTTAAAAAAACCGCATCAAAATCCGTTGCGTAGTTTCAAAGATTTAAGCGAACAAAGGGACATAGGGACATAGGGACAGAGAAAGCGACTTTGTTTTATACTATGTAGTGATATTCACTTCGGTCTAAAACCTATTCAAAAATAAAACTAATTAACTGCCATAACTATAATATTATGTCCCAACAAACGATTTAAATTATGCTAAAACTCGTCTAAAATTGCCTCACCGCATCTAATTTAATTGACCTGGCGTGATTGCAGAAACGTTGGCGCCTGCGAGAAATAATATAGCAATAAATCTGCATTTAAACTTTGCTATGCAGAACAAGAAAGGCTATTAAATGTGTTGTTTGTTACATGCGAATTTGGAAAGTTGTGTATGACGTTCATGAGTTACATCATACATGCCCTTACATATCTCATTTCAGGTTTTAGAATAGGACTGATACTTAATTGAAACTAAAACTATTAACAATATAAACATAAATATAATATTTAAAAAGAAATTAAATGCTAGTACAATCACCATTCAAGACGATATACAGTACTCCAAAATTAATAATGCGCATGCAGATCTTCGCCAATTATCGTATTTCCAGAAACACCCGAATCACCCCGAATAATTGAATCGTAAGTGTCCTAAACAATGCACTTGCATCTTGCACCTTGTTCGAAAGAAATAGGAGTCAATTCAGAGTCATACACAATCGAAAACAATTCGGGCAGTAGGTGACGGTAGCCTGTCAGTCAAAAAATTCAAAAATCCGTCAGTCGTCTTTATATATTGGTGGAGACCGCACGTATTATCTCTGTATGGAATTATATAGAGCTGCTGTTACATACCCTTCTTAGTTTTGTTTCAAAGTTGAATTTTCCGATAAAATGATTATTTACACAGGTAGCAGATAGCAGTGGGGAAAGTGAAAATTAATAAGAGCATAATGAAAATTCTGATTATTCTACGATATCAGAAATAGAGATAATCCCTGATTCTGTAAATCCTTTGGACTGCGATTTTAATGATTAGATTTCTTCAATTTAAATCTGGTTTATACCAGTGTTTGAAAACCATCTTTATAAATAAAATTTGTCTTATTTTAACCTTCCATACATCCATCATTACGCCAGCTTCAGTAAGACACTTTAATAGTTCTATGTATAGAATTTTCCAAGTAAATCAATACAACAAATATAATTATTATAGTCGCAATCGTGTGGCTTATCCTCGCTATTAACTTACATTGAATTATCGAAATAAATTTCGTTACTTATCTCTTTTACCATAAAATCACAATAAAACTCATAATTCTAATAAACTATGCATGAAGAAAATACATTTAAGGCCGTGTACGCGGTCCGTGCGCTGTTTGGCTCAAATATGTGATTTTTCAAACCAGATTGTCCATCAACCACTTATCTTACAAACATATGAATTACTAATAATTTTAGGAAATTTTATTGTCTATATAGTTAGTTAAGAGTTTTTTTCAATTAATACAGTATTTGTGAAAACCATCAAGATAACTGAGCCGATGATTACTTGATTTCACTTTTAGTGTCAATTTCGAAGCTAAAAATATCTGAAATTGCTGACAGATCTGACACAGAATTTTTTTAACTAACTGCAAAAATCCTTATTAAAATAGTTAGTTAAAAGATTTTTTTATTTTGGACTCCTAACTTACGAAATTAAAATCCGAACAATGTGAATTTTTTTAGAAATTATAGTCGACAAAATGATTATTTTCACCAAGATATTTGACTTAATTGAATATAATTTATACATATTGCAATAAAAGAATGTCTTACTTATAAGATAAAATTTAAAAAATCAACTAAGGTACCTCTATTATTTTTCTACAATTTTTTTTAAAGTACTATAAAACACTGCGCGCGACCCGATTCAAATCAGTCGGCAGCGAGCCTTTCCAGAGAGAGGACATGTTGCTCGGCGCTCTCCTGTGGACCTATGCTGTTCATAGTAAAAGGATAACGCAAGCCGCGATCTATCGTAATAGATCGCGGAGATTTTGACTTGCGTTAAATTGAATAAGCGCTCTTAACCACTCTATATACATATCGTCTTCGGAAGCTCGGGGAATATGACAGTTGCCGAACAGTGACGAATTTTTCTATGCGCATTATCAGTTTGGGAGTACTGTACATCTATTATATTTAACTATTTCTTATTTAAAGAATGCAAACGACTTCTCTCTAACGCTTACAGAAAGTGCATACGAATAAAACGAGTATTTCTTTAAAAACTCTATGTGAATACATTCTTGTAGTTAAATGCATATTGTCATCTTAAAGGAAATTTAGAATCTAGACGTAGGTAATTCGAGAACCAAGGAAGGTTTAGATATTGTCTATTCCTTTCATGCTTTGTTCAACGCTATACTGTGGCTAGATATAATACTAGTCTAATGTTATATTATTACCTATCTATGGTTATACTAAGTTAAATCAATTTTCTGTGAGCATCGAATGCTTCTGTAGATTTATCAAGTACTAGTTTAGTTTCTCTCTTAATAGTGTAATTTGCCTATATTAAAGTTATTATTTGATCCCTTTAGTTATACGAATAAACCTCTAATTACTATAAAGCTGAATTGCTTTGATTGTTTGTTTGAACAATCTTATTTCAAGAAATATATGACTTCGAATAGAACAATTTTGATTGTTTTGGATGTTCAATTAATTTCGGAGAGCTATATACTAGGTACATAATATTATTAAGCTATGACCAACACGAGCGGAGGAGCGATGAAGAATGTTGCAAAAATGGAAAAAATATTCAATTTTGTGAGCAGACAATGCTCAGGTTACTTTAAATTTTAACAAATTCTTTTAGCTTTCAAAATGTTCAGAGCACATTAAAATTCCTTTACATTCTTTCAATGCGAGTTTATGTATATGAAAATTCATACCAAATGAAGCCGCATTGTTAGCATTCAAAGAGAAAAGACACATGCAACAAATTATAGTAAATATTTTCCTTTTCACCACATTTCGCTTTCAATGCACAAAGAAAACATAATATTATGCCAGCTCGCAAAGGTACAACGTGGTTAAACAAATATAACACGAGCTCATGTTTTTGAAACACGACGCGTTGCATTGTACGCCTGCATAGTATTAAGACTTTGTCACAGAACGCATTCTCGCGTCAGAACGCTAACTTGACGCCACGATATGAGGCTGAGCTGTTATACTACGCGGTCACATACCGTCAAATAGAACGACAATGCTCTGCCGCGCGCTAAAAACACTACGCTTCTATCTTCTAGAACGCGTACTTAGCGCGCGTCAGAGGGCTTACCTGACGCCGCACTATAACGCCGACATGTATAAAAATAAGCGTATCTAGCGCGCGCGCGCAAATAGAACAACGCCACTGAGAAAGATACGTTTCTATCTGATATGCGCGTAGTAACACACTGTCCTGTAAATAATAATGTTGTAATTTCCTGTGATTAAAGTTACTGAAGACCATCTATTTAATGAAAGTTATGTAGATTTAATGTTATCTGTATCCGCTGTTAGTAATTATTAATAAATAATAATATAGTACATACAATACAATTCGATGTCATAGCGCAGCGTCATGTTAGCGCTCTGACGCGCGCTAAGAACGCGTTCTGTGTAGTATAGCCTTAACAAATACGAATTGTATTTACGACGTTAGTGCTGTGTGAAATTTTTAATATTGTGCTTACATTTACACTTCACTCTATTTGTAGAAGAAGGTTTGGTGCGAATTGTGGCGACCACAGAGTGCATCATTAAGTTGTATTGAAGTAGAGATGCAAGAGAATTTTCTTGATTATTTATCTGTAGAATTACTATGTTTTTTTCATATTCATGTTTAGTTTTATTTGGAAAGGATAATTTGTTTTTACCGTTGGAATAATTAACAATTTGTCAATTCTATTTTTTAATAGTCTATGACTTTTATGAATTTTGAATTTATCGATCGTTTCTGCTTATCTAATTTGACAGCATATTAACTTTAAAAATAAGAAGTTTTTTTTTTTTTTTGTAGCTAATATAAAATAATGTCTGCCTTTCTTATAGTATTCGTGGTCACTGAAACTCAACCTCTTCCAAGAGTTGGAGTAATATTTGTAAAATTTTCTCCACTTGATTCTATGAAAGTGGTAAACGTTTTGGAAAGTGCAAGCCGTAAATAAGAACACATTTAGATGCAATTTTCTCAAGTAATTTCTCATATCTAGTGGGAATTTGGTGTTCAGTTATTTAAGTTCTCTATTTTAAAGAGTCGCCTTACTATTTTAATAACTCAGGCCCCGGAACCACAGACACAAACACAATAGAAAATCTATTGTGTCTGGGACCGATCGGGCCGCTTGGGGCTCAATGGGTTAAGAGTATATTTATGACCCTAGTAGAAAATTTTTATTCTTTTTGTCTTTTTTTATCAGATTGAAATAGAAATAATGTAGCTTATTTCTGGTGATTTTTTTCTTATCCTCACAATAGTTTATGAAGTCACAAATATTATACTAAGTATACATATTATATGATATTATTATGATTTCCATATTTTACATAGACCAATGGAACAGGTGAAATTAATGTATTCAATTAGTTAAGTATAGTTATAATTTATCTTCAATGTAACAGTCCTTCGTTATTGCGTAAACGATCAGAATTACGGTCTTGTAGTTCTATTAAAATGAATTTGTTACTTTATTTGGTACTAGCTGCGCTCCGCGGTTTCACCCGCGTGGCTCCGCTTCTGTTGGTCTTAGCATAGCGTGATGATATATAGCCTTAAAGCCTTCCTCGATAAATGGGCTATCAAACACCGAATTATTCAAATCGGACCAGTAGTTCTTGAGATTAGCGCGTTCAAACAAACAAACTCTTCAGCTTTATAATAGTAGTATAGGTGTACAAGATAATTATTTATGTTTTTCTTTTAATTATACCTATACATATGAATGAAGCATGATTGCTTCTTGTATTAATGTGTTAGTTTCATTAATACTTTAATTACTATAAGTAGTAATTGAACGATCGGTTGTTTATAGCCTTGTAAAATAAACTGTAATCGGACTATAAAACTGCAAAATGTTACAAACTCAATCAAATGTATTAACTACTAGCGGTCCGCCCCGGCTTCGCCCGTGGTACATATTTACGTTTTCTCTACATAAAAACCATCCTTGTACTTCAAGGAATATATAATAAAAAAAGAATTATCGAAATCGGTTCAGCCGTTCTCGAGT
>CAJQZM010035923.1:0-29173 GCA_907164665.1 Colias nastes | reverse complement strand
GTACCTAGCTTTGACGGTTCACATGAACACTGGGTAGAATTTCGCGACACGTTTTCGTCTTTAATTCATGATTCGAAATCAATACCACCAATTCAAAAATTTCACTATTTAAAAGCGAGTTTAAAAGGTGACGCTAAAATCGTAATAGAAAACGTTGAATTCTCATCCAATAATTATCTGGTTGCATGGGAGCTTTTATTAAACCGCTTTAATAACACGCGATTGATAGTGCAAAGTCACATTAAAGCAATATTTTCCCTACAAAATGTCTCCAGAGAATCAGCTTGTCAATTGCACAATTTAATCGATACAGTTTTGAAAAATTTACGTATTCTTAAAATTTTAGGGGAACCCACTGAATATTGGGACACATTAATTATTTATATCGTGGTATCAAAGTTAGATCCCACCACTGAACGCGAGTGGGAACAATTCAAGAACACTTTTTATAAAATACATAAAGATAAAATTATTAAGCTACATGATTTATTGGAATTTATTAAAGAAAAGGCCGATTTATTAACTACACTTTCCGTAAATCACAGTAAACCTAGTATTTCAAATAATTCAAATAAATTTTCTACTTACCAAAATAAAAATTCATCATCCAAAATTCATTGCAACATAGTTTCGGATAACAAACACTCTAAATCGCAATCCAATAAGTCGCGCAGCCATTACAAGTCATGTTTGCTATGTAACGAAAAGCATCAGCTGTATTCATGCCAGAAGTTTCTCGACTTATCCCCGCAACATAGGTTTAATTTCATACAGGATAAAGACTTATGCATTAATTGTATGCGTCCAGGTCATTCGGTTGGTACTTGTCTTTTTGGTCCGTGTAGAAAGTGTGAACAAAAGCACAATAGTTTACTTTGTGATGCAATTAAATTATCACCAATTAAACAAAATACAGTGACGTTAACTACGTACGAGCACCCCTCGCTTACTAATACGCATCCCGTTACATCAGATAACGCACACATGCAACTTCAATATACTAATCACGCACAAACCGTTATGTATACAAAGGATGACAATTCTTCGCAACAGATTGTCATATTGTCTACGGCGATAGTTGAAGTATGTAATGAATCGGGTGAGTATTATTGCGCACGCGCAGTTTTAGATAGCGGAAGCGAGCGATCTTTTATTACGCAATCGTTAGCAAATAAATTAAATATACGAATATTACAGTCCACTCAACATATTCACGGTGTAGGTAATTCTATTACGCAATGTTCGCAATCTTGTAACATTGAAATTAAATCGCGCGACGGGAGCTTCACTGCCCGTTTTCAATGTTTGATTTTGCCCCAAATCACATCAAAATTGCCTACAACTACATTTAATTTCAATCAATTTAATATTCCTCACAATTTATTGTTAGCTGATCCCAGTTTTTACGAAAGTCAACCTATTGATTTACTGATCGGTGCTGATTTATTTTGGGAATTAATAACCGAAGGAAAAATGCGCCTTAAAAGTGGTCCTTTCCTTCAAAACACCAAATTAGGTTGGATAGTGTCAGGTGCAATTAAATCTTTTCCGTATACTAGTAATAAAAATTTAACACATATTAATTGTAATTATTCGACATTATCCACGGAGGATGATTCACTCGATAAGTTAGTTAGGAATTTCTGGGAATTAGAAGAACTATCCGCGCCTAGCAATAAATTACAGCAATTATCGAGCGAAGATACTGCTTGTGAGGAACATTTTATTCGCACAACACGTCGACTTTCCGATGGTCGTTTCTGTGTTTCAATTCCGTTGAAACAATCACCTGAGTTATTAGGTAATACACGCGCACAAGCTGAACGTCGTTTTTACGCGTTAGAGAAACGTCTTCAGCAAAATACTAATTATAAAAAGATGTATTCTGATTTTATACAGGAATATATTAATTTAGGTCATATGAGTCTCGTCAATACGTATGGGAATCCGCACTATTTCCTACCGCATCATGGTGTGTTTAGGGAGCACGCCACCACAACTAAATTACGCGTAGTTTTTGATGCGAGTATGAAGTCTAGTTCCGGCGTATCATTAAACGACATACAAATGATTGGACCTGCTATTCAAGGTGACTTAATTTCTATTTTATTACGTTTTCGCGAGAATAGGTATGTTGCATGCGCTGACATTGAAAAATTTTACAGGCAATTGAATATTGCTGAAGATCAGCGTGACCTGCAGCTGATCTTGTGGCGGGATGATCCTTCAGAGCCGCTGAGGGTGTACCGACTCAACACCGTGACGTACGGAACGGCATCCGCACCGTATCTAAGTTGTAGATGTTTAAAGGAATTAGCCAAACACTCGAATATTCCGTATGTAGCCGATACTATTAATAATTGTTTTTACGTTGACGATCTCATAGTTTCATCGAATTCTATGTCCGAATTAGAAAATATTTGTAAAGAAACTAGTAGTCTTTTAGATTCAGCATGTATTAAATTACGAAAATGGATTTTTAGTCATAATTTAAATTTAATTACGCCTAGCATTAATGAATCGCAAACGCACGATCTCTGTTTACTTAATAAAACTTGTAACAATAAAACTTTAGGTATCGGATGGAATAGTCTCGATGATTATATTTATTATTTCACGCAAATTGTACAAAAGAGTGAAGTAGTGACAAAACGTATTATTTTATCGTGTGCTTCGCTTCCTCATCTTTATGGTGGGAGGGTCCGTTATTTTTACATAATGTACATTTTGAATTGCCCGACTTAAAACATTCCAAATTAATTAATTCAGATTTACCGGAAATTAAATCTACAAATATTTGTTGTCACATAAGTAAGAATTTAAACGATAATTTAATTATTTTTTCTCGATTTTCACAATATAATAGACTTAAACGCGCAGCTGCTTATGTATTACGTTTTATTAATAACGCGCGAAATAAAACTAATAAGTGGACAGGTTTATTATATCAGTCGAGGAATTAAATCGTGCTGAATTAACGTTAGCAAAGTTGAGTCAACAGGAATCGTTTCCCGATATTTATTATGCGCTTAAAAATAATAAAAATATAACGAATATATCAGGCTACAATCAAATTTCTAAATTAAATGTATTCTTTGACGCAAATAATAATTTAATTCGTGTAGGTGGGCGTATTCAAAATTCGCCAAATTTTAGTTTTAATAAAAAATTTCCTATTTTAATCGCATCTAATCATCATTTTTCACTTTTGCTTTTTCGGTTCGAGCATGAACGTTTACTCCACGCCGGGCCACAGCTTCTACTGTTTACGCTCAGAGAGATGTGGTGGCCGGTCGGCGGCAGAAGCCTCGCTAGGAAGGTGGTACATTCGTGCATGCGCTGCGCACGACTGCAACCGACTACGGTCGCGCCTATTATGGGGAATCTACCGCAGGAGCGTCTGGACCCAGGTTATCCGTTTATACGTTGTGGTGTCGACTACGCTGGCCCAGTGTTCACGTTGAATCGTAAAGGCAGAGGTGCTAAGTTACAAAAATCGTACATATGCTTATTTATATGTTTTGTTACACGCGCGGTTCACTTGGAACTTGTTAGCGATCTATCGTCGGAATCATATCTCTTAGCTCTGAAACGTTTTATATCGCGGCGAGGTAAACCCGTGACTATCTTTTCTGACAATGGGAAGAATTTTGTCGGTCTCATGAATGAGTTTAAAAAATTTTTAGCTACCTGTTCTGATGAAATTAAAGCATATGCAACTTCGCAAAATATTAATTTTAAAATGATACCTTTTTACGCTAGTCATTTCGGGGGATTGTGGGAAGCTGGAGTAAAAAGCTGCAAGCACCATCTCAAACGTGTAGTAGGTAACGCACATCTAACGTTCGAGGAGTTTAGCACAGTATTGACCCAGGTTGAAGCTGTCCTGAACTCCCGTCCTTTGACCCATCTTTCCACAGATCCCAATGATTTCCTTCCACTTAGCCCTGCACATTTCCTGGTTGGTCGTCCGCTGACTGCACCTGTAACGGCTGAGCAGCTATACGACGTGCCTGAGCTTCGTCTCCCGAGGTTCCAGAGGGTGGAACAAATACGCCAGCACTTTTGGAATCGTTGGTCCAAAGAGTATGTCTCCGAGATGCAAACGCGAACCAGATGGCACCAGCACAAGGGGGATCTCAAGGAGAACACGCTCGTTCTCATTAAAGATGACCGATTGCCGCCGTTGAAGTGGAGCTTGGGGCGCATCCACGCGACATATCCGGGGAAGGATGGAGTAGCACGAGTGGCTGACATTCGTACTGCAGACGGCATCGTGCGTCGGGCGTTCACTAAAATTTGTCCGCTTCCTTCACCAGATAGCTGATTCTTCGCTTCGTGGTCGACAGTTCGTTGGAACCAGCACGTTCCAAGGCCGGGAGCATGTTGCCGCAACAAAATCGTGCGGAACGGAGCGTTGCTACTGCGTCATCGCGGCGTCACGTCGCGGCGCCGTGCGATTGGCCGCGGATGACCCCACTGTCCTCTACTACCACTTGGATTCGCCACGCAGCCGTCGAGCAGTGAACTCCTTCGCTAAAATTCATTGTACCAAACGCACTCTTGTAATTTTGAGTAATAAATTTTATACGCGCAAATTTACAATCGTCTTCTTTTCGCCACCCAAAGTCCATCGACCAGTTCGTACATAATGGTAATATAAATTACATGATACAGATGGTAGGTTCTATGATATTTTAATTAAAATGATAGATAGGTTTCGAACATAACATTCGATGATTCGATTTGCAAAAACGTCACACTATACACATACGATGAGACCTCTAAAGATTTCATGATTCAACTATCGTGAGTAAAAAGGAAACAAATGAAGTAAAGACCCGGAGCGCTAGAAATCTATGCACACCTTTTTACTTATTATATCATTGTAGGTTGATGAAAATGTACAAAACAGAGGTTTGTGCTATGCCTATCAAACTCGCGCTTTAGAATATTAGCAACGGCGCCATTACGGCGGCACCAAGTGACTGTATTTAATGAATGTAATGTGTATATAAGAAAGTACCTACTATATACATACTTCTACAGTTTCCATAGAAAGCAAATAACATATTTGAACACATAAAATCGATGCAATTAATTTCAAATTATTCCCAAAAAACTTCAAATTTTCACCAACCTACAAATAAGTACAGTAAAAACTATTAAAACATGCCAATCATACAGGACCATTAAACACAACAAACCAGGTATTTTAGAAACATATTGTAACTCTAGGTGAATATTATAGGCAAACCTCGCATAGCTATAGAAATGCTATAGAAGTATATTATGTCGGCAGAACACGCGAACGGCTAATTCACAATCAAAGTTGTAGCCGCTTGGATTACACCTTTACAACCCATGCGATACATGACATTGTAACATTTGGTACTAATAATGATTTTTTTTTATTTTTTATTTATTTAGCATAAAAATTCGGATATCGCAGATCCATTTGTTAGTAAAAAATAAAATACCTAAGTATTAATGCTAATAATTACATCTAAGAACTAAAAACTAAGTCCACCATAGGACACTCTACGCGTAGACAAGTCGCTTTGATGCAACAAGTGTGCGCACAAAGTGTCCCATGATGGGCGCACTTACATCCTTTATTATTACCATTTAAAGTTATCATTAATAAAGCACTCTGTTAAGTACCTAAACCACACACATCTTCACACGAAGGTAAAAGGAAATTAGCAGCAATATCACCATTTAGAGTGATTTAAATATGAATCATAATAAATAATCGCATAATAATGAAAGATGTAGGTTACCTACCTATGACCTTTTTCATATTTTTATATCAGAAAGGGAAGTAAGGATAACAAAATTAAAAACATCAATCGATCTTACTTTATTAAATATTTTATTTTTCTAACAAATCGATCTCAATAATACATATCTAATACGTAGTACAAGGAAATAATATAAGGACACTAGTATAGGACGAAATTTTCATGAGCAGTCCAAATCTTACAGTAATGACCACACCCCGGACACTCCATACAAAATTATCGTTTTGACAGTCACACTGTAGAGACTGCAAATGTGTGTGTTAACGCTTTATGGTTGGCACATTTTTGACTAGCGTAAAAAAAAAATTCGCGTTTTTCTGATGAAATACATCCGTAAACAGCACAATATCTAACCATTTTCTACGAAAAACGATAATCACAAATCCAAAATAATAAAATTACTTTAAGTCAATTTGATTAATGTTGTCAATCTTCGTTGCGTATCGTCCCTGTAGAAAAATGTGGACCATTTTTAGACTGATCGTGCGGGGTGAGGTAAGTGTTTAATTTTGGCGGGAGGCGGAGAGTGTCCGTTCTGTAGCGTTTAGCTACTATTATGTATTCTGTGGTAATGACTGTAAGATTCCAAATCCAATCAAGTCCAATCTAGTATAAAATTATTGTCTAAATTTTAAAATTTTATCATATTATGTTATTATAAAATTTCGCACCTTTGTTTAGCGCACTAGTTTTAACAATAGGGTAGCCGTTCAGCCCGTTGAAACACGCACGAAATATGCTAAAATAAGGGAGGCCCTGCAAGCCACATTGCCCTTTCTTAGAAGAAAGTGATGTAAAACTAATGAGTTACACAATTTAGACCCGTTTAAATCACTTTTCGATGAACAATAAGCTTTAATAGGCTTTTCTTTCAGGAACTTCATTAAATTAGGTTACTACTAGGTAAGTGAAATGGTGTTTGGTAAAAAATGTTCTTATTTCTTCATTTATTTTAGAGGATCATACATCGTATACTAAATCCTGTTTTCCATCCTTATTTCAAATGCAGTTATAAGTAATTTCAGTAAGTGTACAGATTCCTATGTTCTTAATACAATATATTATCACAATCGTTTACTTGATTAATTTTTCAGGTCCTAAAAAGAATTCATTATTGAAGGAATATTCAGAAACATCAAAAATGCAGACATTATGAAATTGGGGTTTTTTAATCTTTCGATAAGCGCGACTGAAAATAAGCGCTGCAACCGCATTGCAGTATTATTATACTTCATTCATTCTAGTCTTTTTCAGCGCCTACATGAATCTATTTACTTTTAATGTTTGTCATATTTTATACTGTTATTCATGTTTTTGTGATTGTAGAGTCAATATTTATTGCATAGTATTATTTAGGAGTACACGGAAAAAAACAATTAGGCAACAGACATTAGGCAGACTTCAATCAGCGACCAATGAATAACACAGGCAACAGCCTAGTTTGGATCTACTATAATACTGTAATGTACTGCTTTTTTGGTAAATAAAGATTTTTATTTAAAAAAAAAAAAAAAAAAAAAAATCCAAGCGAACTCATAAATCCATTTTAACAATCATGCAAATAAAACGTTAGTGCTATTAAATAATTTCAGGGGAACAAAAAATGACCCAGTTAAAATTGTTACTAATACTGTATACGGTGTATAGTGTATACTGGTCATTTTTACCTCCCCCCCCCTTCCCCCTAGTTTCCGGGGTAGGCCGCGCGTGACGTTGGTCACGCAGTCGTGGCACGCGAGAGGAAGTTGCTAGCGAATGGCTTCGGATTTATTTATGGCGTTATTTTATAGACGTTTATTGCGATATTGTGAATTACGGTTTTGTTTCTGAATTTTGGTCGGAGGGAGAATGAAATTTAGTGATTATCATGCATAGATACACATAGGTTGCATATAGTATTTGTAGGCGTCATATTTAAATTTTCTTTACTTACCTAAGTACTTGTATTTTGCCCCCGAAGCAAGATTTAGGCTGGGTTCTTATAATTCTTCCTATTGTTATGTACGGAAAAATTAATGTATAGGTAGGTACAATAAACAGTTTTAAACATTCATGATTGTTTTTGCGTCAACATGAAATTAAACACTTTAGATACTTATTATTTTTAATATTAAGTAACTGTTCTTTTAATAATCGCTTTGAAGCGGTATATATTTAATATCTGCTCCTACTGAGAATGTCCTCCTTAAGTCGCCTAGGGCGACTCAGCAAGGAACCTGCGGACTTTCCAAACATTGTCCAACTAGACTGCTTGCTTATTTCCCGGCATGAGCTTATCAAGTTAGTCTTACATTCTTAAAATATATTGTTCTAGCTGGAACCCGCGGCGTCACGCGCATGGTATCCGATTTAAAAGCCTATGTAGTATGTACTAATCCATCTATCTTTCTTTAAAATTTCACACAGATTCGATCAGCTGTTTTGTGTAATGATAAACATATTTTTGTTTTACTGACTGTCGCTCTTATAATTATAGTAGGATAGGATAATATTAGGTATTAGAATTACAGAGGTTGGCGAATTATACCTAATTTTCATATTATAGCCATACTTTAGCTAGCTACTATTATAATTAAGTATTATAAAAATATGAATGAAAGTGAAATGAACGAACAGACAAGTAATGAACATCGACAACAATGGCCCAGTATCACAAAGGCTGTCAGAGTCGTGTAGCAGTCGCGGTTTGAATACTGAGTGCCGGCGACGCCGACGTGTGTACGGTGGTAGAGATAGCGATTAAATACAATTTTATATTATACTAGCTGTCCCAGAATGTCGTAGCCTTTCCTTTTTACTTAGAGGTATGAATAGATGCTGTTAGATTACCAGACCTACCCGATATGCACGGAAATTTTCATTTTAAATAGTAGAACGAGTAAATTAAACTGGTAAGTAGGAACCTACATTTGCCTTCCAATGCGTTAATAGAGCCCCGTGACAAATTTTACACAAGTTCTTTTATCCCCTTACCTTACTATTTCTTTTACTTTAATATCGATATGTGCTATTTCTATGCATTTCGTTGAAAATAGCTAAAATGCTTAAAATTGATTCATATTGGAGACAACTTCATATCGCTCTCACTCCCATCACACTGAGGATTTTCGTAAGAAATATCAGTATAAATCTAATTCTTATGCGAGACAATAAGCTCTAGCGTGTAGCGTTTTATTGACGATTTCTTCTATTGTATGTATATTTAATGCGATCGTCAGATGTGAGAACTATTTCCTTTGTTGTTTCGATTATCCATACGTTCGGGAGCTAAGTGATCCATCTGAATGACGTAACAATACATTTTGCGTCAGATAAAAAGGTATGAGTTACAATGTGTAGTGATTGCTTGATAGTCTAACCGTGTGTAATATGACCTAAGGCAACCACTGAAAATCAGTGTATTGCACTGAGTGGTAGGCGTAATGTGGCATGGTCGCGGAAGAATGCCAACCAATACCCGCGGCCCCATCATTTAAGCGGCTCGACGGAACACAGTCGGTAAGAATCCGACATAACCCACGGCTCCTTCCCCAGGGGCCGTGGGTATCTTTGAAAGATTTCCCCACTTAAAAAAAACGCGTAATGCGGCATACATAATATATTAAGTTACCTGTTTCATTTTATTTGTATCTTTTTATGTATCCATAATAAACGTATTTCATTTCATTTTCATTGCATTTCATATAGGTATGTACTGATTTGATTATTGATAGTCTATAAAATGTTCGGTATAGATACATAGTAGGTACATAAGTAGAGGAAATTTCTTCATTTAGCATCTGCTCAACTACTTAGAAACCATTAGCGAGTTTATTGTTTGACATTGATTATCGTACATAGATAATTAATCGATTGAACATAATATCACACATCATCAAACACAAGTTAATACGAGAATAAATACATCTTCTGTTCTTGTAAAACACAACAGAATAGCAATAAATTATGATAAATTTATTAACCAACTTTTTTGAAGTGTTATTAATCGACATGGAACAGTTATATCAGTAAAGAATAAAGGTTTGGACTAACATAAAAACAACTAATGACCTACTCGGTAAATTTCCCAGAAAATCGATCAATAAAACAGTCGTCAATAAAGCCTCTATATTTCTAAAACCGGGATTTAATATATTGAGCATCATTAAAATAAATATTTATAGTCAAATATAACAATAATCTAGTTTGGATAACTTCACAGGTTTTCCTAGTGGGTTAACCAGGGATTTACAATTTATGAGAAAGTTTGTAAAAATTTGTGAAAAATAAATAAATTTTGAATTTGAATATGAATTTTTGATTTGATTTGTTAATTATTAATTTTACTTACCTTCGACATGAAAACCTCAGTTATTTCCGGAACGTCGGTTAAAAATCATTAATCATAATATTAAGGAATTAATCTTTTAGCATTATTTGTACAGCCTTGATGGAGTGTCTTTGAACAAACTGGTACAATTGTGAGGAAAAGCAATCTATTTATTGCTCGAAGCCGCAATCTGTGATGATTTGCACAACGATTATTAAATGTATTAGGTACGGTATATTTGTAGAAAACTGGTAATTTCTATTTGATTTAATTTTATGGTTTGAATAGCTTTTTTCCTATCATTATCTGTTGTTAAATAGGTTTTCCAAATATAAGCTGTAACCTTTTCAATTTTTGTGATATTATCGTATTAAATACAATAATTGTTCCATTTTCTTTGGGGAAAAAGTACTTTGATGAAAATTCGAATAAACATGAACATAAATATTCCTATTGAGAAGACGATAAAAGAGAGGTTTGCTATTTCTATAGTATATTTGTGTTATTATAATAGTAACCAAGCAATTTTTAAAACACCATAGTTTAGTATTATTAATGTATTTACAATAGAAATGTGCTAACTGACTGCACATAATGAATGAGATAGCGTAAGAGCTATCTTTAGTTTTCTTAATATTTTCTAGTATTTATTTGGTTTCTAAAAGAAATATTGGTCTTGTTAGTTTATTAATATTATTTAAAATATCCGGCTTCTAGCTTCGCATTTATGTAAGGTAAGATATTATTTGTTCAACTATTTATTGAAGTCTTTACCTACTTACATTTGAAGATCGATTTTTATGAATATACTTACTTTATCGGAATCTCCAGCACCAAAGTTTTGGTAGGTATCTTACAGCTTCGTAGGTATTGAAATAAAGCTATAATTTTTGTGAAAATGTGTCCTACATTATACTCTTTGAATGAACTCAATATCTATATACAGAACATAATAATTAATACGTAATTTCTACACATTACATGTATGTACTTGAGAAATTTTATAAAATACGCTGCCAATCCGCCCTGGCTTCGGTCATGTTACATGTACTGCCCACAGCTATTAAGGATCACGTACGTTTCCAACTCCAGTTCCTGATATTAGCTCGTTCAAACATACAAACTATATTTCAATTACCTATGTTATACATATTATAAGTTATTATTTATCTTATCAGAGAATAATTAATTAAACTTATATCTATAAACATTAAGTAAATCCATCAGCAGCTCTTACCCTAAAAGGATCTACGCTAGGGCACGCGCAGTGACAGGTGCGCGCGCGCATCTGTCCAACCTAACGAGGTGAAGCCATTGACGCAGGTCCCGTCATAGTTGAATACATTCGAACCTTCCTACTTAATAGTTTTTGTTTAGTCACCTGATGAGGCTATGTGAGAAACAATCAAGTTGATTGTAGTTAATTTTATTGAGTATAAATTAAAGAATATAGTCAATTACTTTCAGTATTTTTAATTAATAATAAAAAATAAAAAAGTTACTGAAAGTAAGCATATTATCGAAATCTGGTTCATGTTGTTACAGGATTGGTAAAATTCTTGGCATTAATGTCTTTGGTTGCTTCATTTTTAAACCAAACAGAGTAACACAAATTAAATACAAATATACAAACATAATATCATGACTACGTGGTAATCTAGAATTTGTGTGGATTTTTTTATGGTCGATGACGTCTGCAGCTGTTTTTGCAAACATTAATGGTAGATTCTATGATTTGTAAATATTAGTTAAGACTTAAATACTAACATAGTATTTGTTAAATCTACAAGCGTTCTCCGCACTAATTATTTATTATTATCTAGATTGACATAGTTTTAATCTTGAATAAGGACTAAATTCTAACTTTTAAACTAGTATTATGTATATAAACTGAAAATGTATTGTTACGTATACATAATGTAAACATAAACAAATATACACACACTATCTTATATAAATACAATAGTATAGCTGATAATACAATCTTAGGGGCTTTAACCTGAAATATCTAGTGTACAAGTACCATATCCACCAGACCCCAAAATAAGTCCATCATTATATGCTCCGTCGGCGATTTCAGCCAGCCAAGCGGTAACTTCCTATGTTGCAACTATGGTAGAAGATATCTATCTTTGTACCTTATTAGATGAAACGTGTACTGATTTGTACCTTATGATAATGGGTGTAGGATATGTTCTTGAGTGTGTGATGTTTTATGGTTTTAAACGTAATTGAAGACGATCGAATGAAATGTTCTATTGCTAACACTAGTAGTATGTACAGTATTAAGACTAATATTTAAATGTGTTTCTTTTACCTCCGATATTGAAGGAAATCAGTATCGTTCAAACTTACTGCCTACACAAATTCAAATGCTTGCTTCTGCGAACTTTGAAGCAATTTATTGTACGTAAATTGTACCTTTGATTTCCGAAAATGTAAGGATTGATTTGAATTCGGACGGACATGACCAACATCTTAACGATATAAAGGAATTCTACAGTTGAGTAAAATATATTTGTTGTAGCCATGCCTTCAACATAAAGTCACGTTGTATTTATTTAAAAGTGACATAAATGCTCCATATGTACATTTTAAAAACACGCATGTTAAATCGCAGTTATTTTAATAAAAATGCCAGATAATTTGACGCATTTTCACTTCAGAACTTTTTTATACAAACTAAATTGCATGAGCAACAATATAAAATAATATGAAACATACGCATTATTTACATTATACTGTACAAATGTAAAATAAATAAATCACGCGTCAACCATTAAAGCGTATCGTTTCAAAGTGTCGAAGTGTCGGGATGACACGAAGTGTGCATTAAGTGAAAATTGGAGAATTACAGCACACGCAACACTTTCCTCCATTATCAATTTTCAAACACACGGACGGTTGTTAAAGTTACATTAACCTACTTTAAATAGTTCCTATAGTGATTTTAGTGGAAATATAAGTATGTTTGTTTACTTAATAAGTCAATTGAGCATTATTTGTGATTTGCAGGTCTTATTGTGTTTTATTGTAGGTAGGTAAATGTCGGAATAATGAAAAATTAATGACCTCTTAGTTGGTAGCATTCAAATCTATAATTTTTATTAAACTCAAAAAAATAAACTCATTTAATTGTTTAACTAAGGGCCGATTTTTCAATCCATGGTTAAAACTTATTCGCCCAATAAAGTATTACACGATAACATTAAAATGTCACCCGAAAACTGTCAAATACAGGAAAAGAATACATTTTTGAAATGGTAGTTTATTAGATACGTTATTCGACGAATAAGTATTAACCAAGGATTGAAAAATCAGCCCTAAGAGATTCTATTTCTTAATCTAACTTAGCTTATGTCTAACTTAGGCTAGTTAGACATGAGATAAATACGTACTAATGCAATTAGCAACAAAATAATAGCCAAGGCATTTGCCTGAAATTGAATTAATTAAATGTTTAAAAATTTCTCAAATATTCACAAAGTCGATTTATTTAACTATTTATCAAAAATATGTTTCTGCCAGTTTATAAATGGCTTCTGCAGTTGACCCAATGTAAAAAATAAAAATGGCGTGGTTCCAAGTCAAATGCAATGCAAATCTAGTAACACAAAATGTATTTTAAAACATTCATTCACAAAAATTCGACGCTCGTTCGCGTGACTATTAATTTCTTTAAAAATATGTTGAGTCGCGTGTCCAAAGAAATGTTTCTAAATAACAGTGATTATTGTCCACGTCTAAAGCACTCAAAAATGATTTATTGTTTATACAGGTCCTTCGAAAGAAGTGGGAGGGTTAATAAATGTGTATGTATATTAGATTTTATTAGATCGAGATAAGGCGGTTTGTTGTAAGGCGGCAAAAAATGAAAATTTCGGTGAAAGGCCAGAAAGATGAAGATGAATCTGGTGTGAATTAGTTTTTGATAACTCGTTAATAAAAGTTTTTTATTAAGAAATAGTAACACAAATTATGGAATTAAACTTAAAACAGCATTTTCAGGAACTGGATTATATTGATGACCGTATAAGAAAATTAAAAAATACTGATTGACTTTTATAAACACAAATAAATAAATTAATATAATTAGCATTAGTCTTGAATATGAGTAAATTATATACAATTTAAATATGTATTTTAATAAAAGAGCGTTTTATATTCTCGTGTATAGTAAACCTTAATCAGATTTATTTTATAAGTCACAACACGCAAGTTCTATTGCTTGACCAAACGACGGGAAGTTACATTTTAGGGTTACCATCTTATGAATAAAAAGTTCTTATTAAGAAAATTACATATTCATTTTCCTCTTGGAGCTTAACAAAAATCAAACTGAACAAGGAAATTGTATAAAAATGCTACTTATGCAGAAACTAAATGTAAAATGTATAGTCGATAATTCTTGAGATTATCTTGAGATTTGTAAAATATACGATTTTCGTGAGTGCTTTTATTTGTTTAGGAGCATTAAATATTAAATATTAGTCTTTTTAATATTTACAAAGGTAGTAAATTAAAAAATATATAGGTATATTAAGATTTAAAAAAATAAGTAACATATTTACTACAAAAAACAGTCACACCAATCAATTAATCAAGTACAAGCTTAAGAAGCTCAACATGGTTTCAGTATAACTTAAGTAAACATTACATAAACCGCGATTAAGTTGCGTAACTTATTCTCAGTTACTCCTGCTGATTAATTATCATCCTAATATTATTTCAACATTCACAAAATTATGTTGGCGTAATTTATTAACGCGCGTTTAAACAATATAAGACAATTCATCACTTTATTTGATTTAATTGGTTGAATCCGCCATAATTGATAATGTCCAAATGGTAAAACATCTTCAGTTTTGACTCTTTATGGCAGAATGTTGTTCCATCGTTGCATAAATACATACCATCAATTTTTACGAAGAAATTAATTACAATCTGTTCGACTTTAGGAATCACAGTGCGTACAGTATGACAAAAAAAATACTCATTACTCCTTAATAGTTTGGTAAATTGCTGTTCTTATGAAACAAAACTTTTCTCCACCGACGTTGCGCCCCATGCAAACGTCGTAATGCGGTAACTGACGTTGCTGTAAAAAAAAGAACAATAATATTTAAACAATTATATAATTTAATGCTATAGCTAAAAAGTATTTACTATGCATAAATCAAAAAATATTATTAAAAGTTAGGAAAAAAAAAGCACTTGATTATCATTGTTGTCCGTTGATTTCATCATTGTCTACAAGATTAATTATTCCGGACAGTTTTTATACTACTTATTCATTACTATAACTGCTACATGAAAGTTCATCTCAAATATGTTATCACTTCTATCTTTGCTGAATTCAAAGTATAATATTTTTTATTGTTTTGGATTAATAGCTTACTGCCACTGTGTTGCAATTTTACTACGACTTTGTATTTAATATTAAAGTCTATAGATATGACTTTGTTCGTCTGTTTGGTAACCATATTTTATGCAACGTCATTGGCAATATTTACATAGTTTTCGTATTAAATAAACAAATCTATGGCGATGTTAAGTGATCTTTTAGTTAGTGGATAATACCTATATTCAAAATAATCCAAGATAAGTTAAGTAAATAAAAATAAATTAAAGTTAAAAATAATGTAAAAAATTTGATGTCATTTAGTCTGATGAAGTAGGTAAGGTAAGGTAGATACTGCTTTCCGAATCGGTGGTAAATGTTAAAAATATGTAATGACGTTCTAAAAGTGCTTCCCGAAGAAGTCTATTTGAATAAATAAATGTTTGAGTTTGAGTTTGGTACATCGCCATATCCTGAGCACACGAAGCTGTCGATTCTGCGTCTGATTTCCACAGTTCTGAAAAAAAAAACAAATTGTTAATATTTTTTTCTTCAGAACTTGTATTTTTTGTGGTTCTTACTCCACGATAATATAATATGATGTTCTATGGCGTAAATATTATCGGTTTAATGTAGACCATAGATAATAATATGTGAACAGGATTTTGAGTTGTTATACGTTTCCTTGCAAGTGAAGTCAATATATTATGAAGAATGTTTAAAAATAAGTTTTAAAACACTTGTAGAGAAAAAAATATTTTTAAACATAAATACGCATATTATGGTCAAAAAGCATCTAGATTCTCATTCATTCATTTCTAAATTTAAACAGAATAAAGAAAAAAACAAGTTTTAATTCAAGAAGCTTTTGATGTAATAAAGAAGTAATTAATAGAGTAAGAGCGAAAACACGTTATTAAAAATTAATTACTGTACTAACGAAATAGCTCGTAATTAGTTATTTTTAATAATTTATTGTAATTCTGATGAATAGGATTGAGTAGTCTGAAAGCTATGCTATAAATATAATATGTCTTGCTCTTGCACTTAAAAATTTTATTATAGTAGTCAAACCGAATACATTTTTGAAGGCTGATATTAAAACAAATATTGTCAGATGGTCATGTTTAACGTTTGGAATTATTGAAAGAACACGTAAATTACTAACTACTGAATAGTTTTGTGAAAAAGGTAGGTAGAGTCGAGATGTTTTTCACATACTTTATATACTTTACTTTATTTTTCATGCAATTACAGGACTTTTTTTAACAAAAGAGGCCAAAATTATAAGCAATCTATCAACATTGAAAATTCTAGATGAATTAATTTTTGCTATGTTGTCATTGAGGCACAAATTGTAATCAGTATAGCGTGACATTACCTTAGCTTTGTCTGTGTGACAGGACCGTTATTCTTAATCATTGTCAAAATTAAGAGGAAATACCAGTAGCGGCTCTAAGACGCTTTTAAGTTTTTATACGATATATCCGGTTCTAAGCCATTATACTAAATATCCATTGGAACTAATTTGTCTGTATGTATGTCTGTATTATGCATGCATAATTAAATGGAAGAAAACATCATATTGTTTTAATTTATGCATTTATTATCATGTAATTTATGCAATGAATTCTCGTGATCGAGCTTAATATATTATAATGGATGGTAATTTGCATGAGAATTAGAATAAAATTCGTTTATATATATTGTGGTAGAACATAATATAGTTTCTGAAATAATTTTGGAATTAAGATGCTGGTGGTTTGTAAAAATAAAGTAAACAAAAATTCTGAGGAAAGAGGAAAGAAAAATAATGTTTGATGATATCTATACTAATATTATAAAGAGGAAAGGTTTGTAATTATGTATGTATGGTTTTCACGCATAAACTACTGGACCGATTTCGATGAAATTTGGCACAGATAATCTTTAGACCCTGAGAAAGAACATAGGCTACCTTTTATTGCGAAATATGTACCACGGGCGAAGCCGGTGCGGACCGCTAGTCGTATATAAACATATTTTGAAATTTTAGGACAGATCTTTCAGGCTTCGTTTTTTGAGTCGTAGAACTAGTCTAGTAATATTTATTATCTGTGGTCGTAGGAACAAAATATAGATACTTAAGATACAATATGATTTTCGAACTACTGTCCATATTTTCCTGACACTTCGTATTCCATTATAAACTCTTAGCATTTCTAATTACTTTCAAAACCGTTACAGTACTTCCGGAGCTTATTCCTATTAAATATTATTAAAACCGGTCGTAAATTATACAAAAACACCAATATATAGTGTTCAATTGGGTGTAAGTAATGTGTTTAAATATTTTACCACATTATGACACCAATAGCTTTAAGAAACTATTAAACCGCAAATTGTTTTTTTTTAAAGTACTTACACTTTATTGTAATTTCGTTGTTTCTCTTTAATTTCTAACTTTACTTACCGATTTTTTAAGTACATTTCTATCCTATCCTAAGTAATTTATCATGAGATTTTTTCAATAAGTAAAAATTGCATGCAAATAAAAAATACAGTTGATTGACACACACATACACAAGTACTGTATATATGATTTAACACATAAACACGTACAAATACAAGTACATGCATACCATAAAACACATAATTCGTATACAACACAATGGTCTATTATTTCATCTAATAGCGGTACTACATTGAGTGAGTCAGATTCATATTTCTGAATCAGTGCATTAACCCCTGGATAATCTTATTGACACTAACTTGGTTGGAGTGATTTAGGAAGGTTTTATGGTATGTAGTAGTATCTATAATATAATATTATAAAGCTGAAGAGTTTGTTTGTTTGAACGCGCTAATCTTAGGAACTACTGGCCCGATTGGAAAAATTATTTCGGTGTTAGATAGCCCATTTATCGAGGAAGGCTATAGGTTATATATCATCACGCTAAGACCAACAGGAGCGGAGCAATGCGGGTGAACCGTGAAACCGCGGAGCACAGCCTGTGACGTATATTTTGAGTGGGTTTTCCATAGATACTGCTTTCCGAATTGGTGGTGTTACTCAAATGTTAAAACTGTTATGATGATTCAAAAGTGCTTCTAGAATAATCTAATTGAATAACTAAATATTTGAGTTTGAGTTTCTTTTGTTATCTGTTGAAGTTTCGCGTACGCTTCGCTCGCGTCGATCGTGGACTCTATAGACATTGAAATTAATTGTATTTGAAAGAATTAATTATAAATTGGTGGGAAAGGTGTAATATTATACATATTAATATTTTTTTAAATATAATATGTACATTTTTCTTTTGTGTTAAAGTATGTAGAGATCGCAGTGACATTTTTGACTCTACTTTACGTACGTTTATGGTACAATGCTTAAATGCAGCCTGTAGGCTTAAAATTAGATAAGCTTTTTTAAGATCAAATTAATTTTAACATTTGACAGGGATTAGAAAAAATCTAAACATCTAATTCCAGATTATTTTTCCTTTAAATATGATCTCCTTTTCACTTGAGCTGTTAGTTCCACATAGTTAATTTATAAGAACCAAGCTTTTTGTTATATTTATTTATTCTTACGACTATGTATAATTAGAGTCTAATAAGAATCTTAAGAGTATATTACTAGACTCTACATTAAAAACTACAAAACATTTCATTACGATTTTATTAATTACCTATGTAGAGTTCTAGTAATGGTTAAAATTTATTTCACTAAAGCCTTAAATTATTTTTAAGTTAAGCTCTTGATATACATTTGATACATATTAATTATAATTAGTATTTATAATCAATATATCCAATAATAAAATATAAAAGACTGATTATATATTTATATATTTTAATTTATTCCCTAAGTTTGAGATAGCTCTTCACGGTATCAATGTGAATTAATTTATCTTATATCTATCTTTTTTATAAGCATTTAATAAGTGTGCCTATATGTTAATAATATTTACTATACAATTCTTAAATTTCTAAATAATACTTCATAATAAACGATTTGGTATTTTTAATCATAGAGTATTTCATTTTATAAACTGAACACATATATCAAAAAGCTTCTGCAAAACGAGGGTTCTCTTGGTATTTTGTTTTCATATTACTGACTAGCTGCTCCGCGCGGTTTCACCCGCGTGGCTCCACTCCTGTTGGTCGTAGCGTGATACGACCAACAGGAGTGGAGAGCGTGACCCTATAGCCTTCCTCGATAAATGAGCTATCTAACACCGAAAGAGTTTTTCAAATCGGACCAGTAGTTCCCGAGATTAGCACGTTCAAACAAACAAACTCTTCAGCTTTATAATATTAGTATAGATAACCTACCTACGTAGGTTGTATCGCTCCTAAAACCTCTATCTATCCTCTACGACCATAAAACAAAAACATAAATCCAAAGTGATATCTCTTGTAAGACAAACTCAAACATTACGACAGAAATATGTTCAAGCATCACATTTAACTTGGCTATTACTCAGCTACTATGGATTTTAGTGTTTGCTATTGTTTTTTATTAGTGGCAGGATGACAGGTGGCTAGCCGCGCCAGTCACCGACCGACCTGCGTAGGAGACGGTTGCGCCCGCGCATGTATCGATTTTTTTACGTTAAGTGTGTGACACCGTGATTTTAGTGTTCTGTGATTCAACTATACTGTGTGTGTGTGTTACAGACGTACAGATATACGGATGAACAACGGTTAGTTCTGGGTAATTTGTATAAGTTATAATTTTTATTGTTATGCCATTATAGTCACGATGGACCTTGCTTGGTTTTTTATTGTTAACCATTTCGGTTTTTGTTCTATAAATCCGAAATGCCTAGTGATTAATTGTGGTGTTAATTTTATTTTATAGTGTTGAAACTGCTTTGTTAGGTTATATTTAATTGAGACTAAAATGCATGTTTTTTGTTGGTAAACCTGCGTTGTAAATTTTAATAATTGATATGAATAATAAAAAGCATTGACTTAAATAAATGTTCATAGAATTTAAGATGGTATATTTACTATTCAGTACATTATTTTATGTAAACATAAAAAGTATAGCAATACTTAATTTAAAGTTAGTTTTAATCCATGGTAGAGCAGTCTATAAAAATGTTTATAATCTATGGCAGATTTACGTCAGAGTTACGTGATATGCGAATGAGTTTTATGGTTTAAAGATTAAACCAAATATTTTCTGTTAATTGAAGTATTTACTTTGTCTCAGTAATTCAATAACACAACACTATTAAGTCCTTTAAAAAAACGCTATTAATTAAAATTGTATTTATCGTATTTATAAATGTATTTTGTTGTTGTATCGGTCCTATTAAATATACTATCCAAACTTTACAACGACCAAATTTTCCAAAAATTTTTTGTATCGAACCCGCAACGTCTAATACTGTAATTGGCTTCTTACCATCAAGCTTATCTACTTTATGATACACATAAAAGTTTCCTTTTGAGAGCTTGATTAGATCTAAGAGTTAAAATGGGTATACAAGTGCGTTACTATGTTGGTGGATGTTTGAAGGAAATTATATTACAAAAATACCCAAAAAGTACAAATAAATAATAATATACAGGAGCCTAGTTCTATCGAAGTAATTTTAATGTATTTCGCTCTATATAGTGTAGAGTATATTGTAGCGTCGTATATCAATGCTTAGCTATTTATCAATTAATCATTTAATGAAATATGTTGTAGTATTCTGTAATTTATGAACAAAGTTATTGTTCTAAAATTTACTAAGTCCTCTTAGTATATAAATACTCTAGGTATATAATATAGTTTGAACACTTTAGAATACACTTAATACTAATACCAGTATTAGATTTTAAAGAAATTACATCAATAATTTTATAATAAATCAAGCCATCACATAGTGAATGAAATAGACACTAGAAAGGAAATAGAGCGGAACAATATTTTTCTTTAATATTAAATATAGTGTTTCAATCGCATTGTCTCGACATCGCATTTTATTGATTTTTCCTGTTGTTCATTGAATAATACTTTCGAATAAAATTAAATTACATATTGTGATTATTTTTTATCTATTAAAGAGAGGTTTCCAATTTAGTTTTAAGCATTATTATATATTTTTACTTACGAATATTTTTTGTATGATTCCCATTTTAAATTAAAGTGTGCTGTGTGTGTTTTGGCTACGTAAGTTTCTGCAATCGAATGTTTATTAAAATTATTTTTACTAAAGTTCAATACAATAGCCATTTAAACAATAACATAACCATGATTGTACTATCGCTTTTCTATTAATACTAAACTATGTGTGGCGCAACTTTCCTAGAATGTCGTGACAAGTTTTATTTTAATTTTCTTGTTTTTAACAACACCACAATGTCACTGTGTCCTTTAATTTTTTGCGCATTTTGCTTGACTTGCGATGACAAATAATAACCTGTCTATATTCAATTTATGATAAGATTAAAATAAATATGAGTGAATACCTACCTGAGAAACAAATGTTTGTTTCTTTTTGCATGAAATGTCAATCGCATGAAGTAAACTATCCAAAACTCCTGTATTGATTTTAAACATTCTTAAACTATTATAAAGCTTCATCTTTACCGAGTAACATAGGCTATTTTCAATTGTCGTTCCTAAAAACGAAGGAGTTTCTCAATTTAATTTAAATTTTTTT
Source organism: Colias nastes (assembly GCA_907164665.1). Lineage (NCBI taxonomy): Eukaryota > Metazoa > Arthropoda > Insecta > Lepidoptera > Pieridae > Colias > Colias nastes. Next base: position 7,072 of record CAJQZM010035923.1, on the reverse strand, counting down.
ATTGGTTTTGTTACTCGCTAACTCTGTCGGTTTCAAACGATTGACGTTATTCTTTTGTTTTCGATACGATTGTTGACATTTGGTCTAATTCAAGAATCTAATAAGGTACTTTGGTGAGCTTTTATTCTAGAAAAGCTTTTCATTTATCTTGGGTCAACCCAGACGAAGCCAGGCAAATCACCTGTTATTTAATATGCAAAATTATAGTACATAAACCAGCATAATATAAACGTCAAAGGAATCCAGCCAACAGCAAAGCTGAAAGCATCCTATTTATCTCTGACCATAAAACTGAAGTCAATAATTGTCATCCGGGAAGTACAGTTAGGAAGTACAAAGGTTTTACTGCTACCACAGAAAATATAATAGTATGGCTGCTACTGAAAATGTTTGTGTGATTGCTTAGTGGGACGTTATATTAATTGCAATACACATTCTTAGTATGTAAGAACAGATGAATGTGTGTTTATAAAGAGACCCTGCCTATTTTGTTTTTACCAGTGTAAGGGTATGTCTTGGTTTTAATTGGGTCAAGCTTTACTACGTTTTTGCTTATTCTTGCGATGAAAATATGGGAAGTCGTGTCAACATAATAATACCTACATGTTTTTGAAAAACAGTCTTTGTCGTTTTAATGAAAAATGGGTAAAACACGACAAAAAACAGGCGATATAGCGTCGAAAATATTAAAATTCGTCATAAAAAAGTGAACAAGAAACTTTGATTTGACCTGTTTGTCGTTGATTTTTGTACCAATTGACCGAAAAGCCATATAAAATAAAATGTGAAGTATTTATATGACAAAAGAACATGGCGCTACAAATATTGAAATTTAATTTATGTTCGGTGTTTTGTGTTTATTTTATAACTCATAAATTATTTGGTTCGATTTTCCTTGAAAGTTTGTGTGTGTTAAACGTGTGTTATTTACACCTACACGTCTAAATTAATACAATACCCAATGTAAAAACAGGAGATGAAAAAAGATGTTTGTATCGATTACCATACATACAACATATTATGCAAGAATATTTTACGTTAATACGTAAAATCTATTTAGTTTATTTTGAAAATTATTTTACAAGCAGAAAGCCTATATTTAAGATGGGTGAAATAGGTTTTATTTTTAGTTTTCCCAATTTATCTTAAATAAGTCTTGTGCGTGGTAAGTTTAGATACCTTTAGGGGAGTTTTCAAAAACTATTTTTCTTTTCTAATTTGTATTTATAATGATCTATAAATAAAAAACTTTAACTTTTTTATTTATTAAATATATTATGTTTGTGTAAATTTTTAAATTAATGGTTTAATGGTATGTATAATATCTATTAGAAAAAGCTACGATACTTTTCTTTTCAAAGCTCGAAGTAGCATCCTTAGTAAGAAGTGCTTTCCTCCAAAAGTTTAAGGAATATAATATGAAAAATAATATAAATGTGAAACTAGAAACGAATAGAGACCAAGAAAGTGAAATTTATATTAACAATTTAAATCTTATTACGTAGGTAATTATAAATATTCATTCAAATCATCGAGGGAGTTTATGAAATGCCATTTGCAATAAACATCATACATAATTTTCTGATAGACGTATTTCAAAACAAATAAAACAGAAGATTGTTTTATATGTTTTTGCGTTTTTTTTTAATTTTACTAAACATTAAAAAATTGTAGCTTTTCAAAGCAATTTGATTTTATTTTGGTACCTATATAATTTAGCCATGGTTTTCTAGGTATCCGAACTTTAATATTAAAACATAAAAGTGAATTTTTCTTTGACGCCTAATTAAGCTAAAATAATTGGTTTGGATGAAACTTCGTTCACGGGTAGTTTTTAAGTAAGAATTTTATGTCTCTGAATAATGTTGGATGAAAACCAAACATAACTCACTAGCAAAACTCACTTTTGTTTTTAACAAATACATACATAAAATCAATATACCAATAATAGCACTGTTAAATAGCTGATAATTGTTATATAGGTACAAGATAAATTTAAATATAAAAAATCCATTTTCTCACAACTTTAACTTATATTATGCTGAGTCCACGAGCACCAAAATAAAAACGAACTTTTTTAAAATAATCATGCTAGTTTCCGATTAAGCTCCTCTGGACAGGCTGATCGAATTTTAATGGGACTTTAAATAGAAAATTGAACAAGTTATAAAGAGGTATTATAAATTCTCACAGGACTAAGAATAACTCCTAAACGTAAGAAGTCTAGCATACTAACTAGGTATATAATATGCTAAATGCCTAAAACATTAAATCCTGCAATATAGGATACCAACTATATCCGCTCGCGGGTTTGCCTGCGTTTTCAAAAACCCGCATAGTTCCCGGACCCGTGGGATTTCCGCGATAAAACTATGTGTTAATTCAAGTTACCCTCTATATTATGTGTGTTAAATTTTATTGTAATCTTCCATCCATCCTCACAAACTTTAGCATTTATAATATTAGTAGGACTGCACCCATAACTTTAACAGATTATTTAATGTCAATGGAATCAGCGCGTTAATCAATTTACTAATAAAATAAACATCAATAATTCATATTGATGACAAATTATTTCAATAACATGGGCTTTAGGAGATGTTTATTGATATCTTCGCCATTACTCAACTGCGTGGTGAATAAATACATGAGATTGCAGGATTGGGGTCATTTGCTTTGATCGGGTATCATTTATAAATCTCGGCTTTTGATATTACCGATTGTCCAGTGATTAACTTACTGCTATCATCAGGCAGTTTGAATAATTTTGAACATTGTTAAAGGTATACCCATATTTTTTTTTTCTTGATATAGGTAAACTCTATCTCTCTCGGAAATATTTTTCAAATTTAGGAGGAGAAATTAATTTATTTTATTAACGAATATATTGACGCTGTCCTTTAAAATTATAATAATTAATAGTGTATAATGTAAACTTTAATTAAAAATGTTATGATTACGAATTCATTGTAGTACTTATTTAGATTACACCTTGATATTATATTAATTCTCCCTATATTATACTTATAATTGAACCAAAAATCATCCACTACTAACCATAAACACTACACCAACTAGATAATCAATTAAACTTTAAAAACCACCCAAGTAACTTAAAGGTCACAAGTAAAAGCACAGTAGAAGCCACGTAATAATTTCAACACCTGTCCTCACAATTCCACAACAGATCGCTAAAATCTAGATTCTAGATAGACATAAATGAGCTCTATCAGTACTTGTTACCGACAGACTAACAGACTTAATTTGATTTATAGCCTGTACAAGTCGTATTCTATACTAATATAATAAAGAGATTTGTATGTATGTTTATAACGAGGTTCAAAAAGTACTGGACGGATTTGGATAAGACTTAATAGTAATAAAGGTTACTATCGGACAATGGCTTCGCCCGCTTTGTTTAGAACCTACAAAATTTTATACTAAAACTTTCATTGGGAATCACCCTATCTATTAAAAAAATCGCATCAAAATCCGTTGCGTAGTTTTAAAGATTTAAAGCATACATAGGGATAGACAGCGACAGCGACTTTGTTTTATACCATGTAGTGATATATCAGAATAATACACGAGTTATAGAAATACTTGATTTTGTTGTTCGTTCGCGGGTGAAACCACGCGGCACAGCTAGTTTTTAAGACAATATTTTATTACGTATAGTGGTTCTATCATGCAATATTTTATTAACCGTTTTTGTGACCTAGGAGTTAAGACCTAGGTGATAAATGATCGCAGAGTGGGTGGTAGCCTGGGGGGCGGGCAAATTAGTTTTTAATATTAAAGGAAAATTGTTAGAGGTATAAGCAAAACAAGTGTGGTCTCTTTATAATGTCTAGGATATTGATAAGTATTCAATCGTCTAGGTATACCAAAGGTAAACTATACATAGTAAAGGTAGATTATTATTATTCAAAAAGTACTGTGCTGTTATTTTATAACAACCTAATGAAACCGAAGGTGGTGTTAAAAATGTGTAGTGTAACTGTACGTTTGTCTGTAACATAGCTTCTAACAGATGTCTATATAGTTGAGTGTGGTTTTAATTCAATGTCTAAATTATGGACAACGAGATGGAGCCATCTATCTCTTGTTTAGTGAAAAAAGAAGCCCAGATCTCCACCAAAGTAGTAGATAGTATTTCAAAGTTTGATAATATAGTTTTAACAGTATTTTTATTTCAATCATGTGAGACTCTTGTTTGATTTATAATTTAATATTGTTAATTTAAAGCTCATTACACTCATATTTCATTTGATAATTAAACATCTAATTAAACTTGACTGTTTATCGAGGCTTAGCTAAAATATTAAACAAATACCTTTGTATGGGAAGCTGATTAAATAAGGCTTTAATGATATGTAAATATACTATTTGCGTAAGTTTGTGTGCAAACAAATAATTTATTTGGCTACGATTTTATGTGAAAACTAGCTGTTGCCCGCAGCTTCGCTTGCGTGGAAAAGATATATTTTCATGGTACAAACTTTCATCCCCTATTTTATCGACTTAGGGGTAGAATTGATCAAAATCGTTTCTTAGCAGTAGGCAGATGCCTAACATCTACCTGCATGCCAAATTTCAGCCCGATCCGTCCAGTAGTTTGGGCTGTGCGTTGATAGACCACTATGTCAGTCAGTCAGTCATACTTTGAGTTTTTATATGTGGAAGAAGTACCGGTTAGTAAAAATGTGTTAAAAGCTCCATAAAATGTACCTTTATAAAAAGATTTTTTAATTAAAAGCGTGTTTATGTAAAACTATGTTTAACTTTATCAATTTCGATTGAGAGGTTCTCTTATGGAGAGAAAACGTAAACATGTACCACGGGCGAATCCGGGGCGGACCGCTGGTCTATACTAATATTATAAAGCTGAAGAGTTTGTTTGTTTGAACGTGCTAATCTCAGGAACTACTGGTCCGATTTTAAAAATTATTTCGGTGTTAAATAGCCCATTTATTGAGGAAGGCTATAGGCTCTTTTTTATATAGCTATATATTATCTCGCTAAGACCAACAGGAGCGGAGCCATAGAGATCTAGAGAGATGCCAATCGCTTGCGCTGAGTACGAAACCTGGTGTCTCATTACAAATTTACGCACACAACAGTAAACAAAATAAAAACAATACTTCGCGTTGTGTGCGTGTCATCACACAAAAATTTGAGAGCGACTATTCGTTCGCACACTAGATTGTAAGTGACGTACGTATACAGCACCACTACAGCCGCAAGATATGCGTTTATGATAGGGATTGCTTGTCGATAAAATGAGAAACGTTAAAATTAAAACAATTTATAGGCAACTAGAGGTCCGCCCCGGCTTCGCCCGTGGTACATATTTCGCGATAAAAGGTAGCCTATGTCCTTTCTCGGGTATCAAAATATCTCCATACCAAATTTCATGCAAATTGGTTCAGTAGTTTAGGCGTGATTGAGTAACAGACAGACAGACAGAGTTACTTTCGCATTTATAATATTAGTATGGATTATAATTATTTATGGGAGTTCACTGCACCAGTGATTAGTAATACAGATTGTGAATATATTATATTATATATACCTACTATTCACAACCTATTTACGTTATTTACTGGAACAACCATAGGAATCTACAAATAGGTAGTAATCATAGTATTAATGGTAATAAGTAATAGTATTATAATAATTCATAAAAAATATACTATAAATCTTTCTTGATTTTATTGATGTAACACTATGAATGAAATATTTGTATCCATATAATATATATTATGTTTGTATACCTAAGATCGTCGCGTCAATACTCTGCATGCATTTTGCATTTGCATAAATTCGTTTCCGTGGGCTGAGATTGTGAGTGTGATTAGATATTACATATTTATTTAATATCTAAACTCACCTGCATAAAGTTTCTGAAATGAATCAAGTCGTATATTTTATTAATACATATTAATAAATAATAATAATTATTATTTATTATAAATAATAATTATTTATTAAAATATTATTACAATACTATATTAACTTATCTTCGAAAATTAGTTAGATATCATTTAAATATGAATCTCTTTTAGTTCTCGTTTCAGAAGTTTCAATGTTCTTTTGTTGTTTACCATTTTCAAAAAAACAATATTAAAACAATATTATTAAAAAATCGGCGCGCGGCACAGCAATTTGAGCATGGTCTACTCGTCTCAACGGAGCGATAGCGTCTGATGTATGAAATAGAATTATGTTTGAAGCTCCTAGAACGTGCGATGCAAGATGATTTCTTGCGTAATTAAAAATATAGTAAGCGCCAAAAGTGTTTTATCGTGATTAAACCAAAACTAAAAGTAATTACACAAAAGTGGTCCTACAAAGTTCTCACAAATGTTTCAATATAAAATTGTTTATGAAAAAAATAACATAATAGGCATTACCATGTCAAGTAAAAAACGTAAAAGTGTGAAATTTAGAGGTAACTTCGTGAATTTTTTCTATCGAGTCAATTTCAATATTTTATGTTTTTGATCTGACAATAGAATCGAAAATATCATCAAGTTTTACATATATTTTATTTTTTATATTTGGTCTTGAATATTACACGTATCAACTCAATGTTGATTGGTGATTTGACTTTATTCGCGCCCTTACTAGGTTTCCGCCCGCGGCTTCTCCCGCGCAGGGAAAGAAAAACCCACATAGTTCCCGTTCCCGTGGGATTTCCGGGATTGCGTCATTTTCCCGAGATAAAAAGTAGCCTATGTCCTTTCTCGTCGTTCAGTATTTTAGGCGTGATTGAGTAACAGACAGACAGACAGACAGAGTTACTTTCGCATTTATAATATTAGTATGGATACAGTAACTAGGTAGAAATGGACACCTTGATGGTAGCATTCATGGTGATGAAGTCCATAAAGCATTGCCTATTGACTTATTGTAAAGTAAAATAAGTATGAAATAAGTGACTTCTTTTTTTAATCCATGTATAATAATTACTATAAAATTATTGCTCGAGTATATCAAATAATAATAATACAATCAGATATTAAGCTAATAGTAATACATTATGATATAAAAATAAGGTAGTAAGGTA